>VUQJ01027175.1:7132-23170 GCA_015108635.1 Andinoacara biseriatus
TGCATCCAAACTCCCTACAAAGTCTCTTTCAGGCACTTTACAGGTCAGCAGCGGCTTTCTAGGCCTGGAGTGTGTGGCCTGCACAAATCCCAAAGTCACCCGGTTGCTCCAAGAATCATTCCGACCCGCCTCTCTTCCTGCAGCTGAACCAGAAACCACACTGCCTTTAACTTTCTCTAACAATCACATTATGCTTTTGTTTGCAGCAGAAGTATTTTTACATGTAAGCACAAATGTTAATTGGCTAAAGGCAGGTAAACAATATGACCTACCTTTAGTTAAAATACAAAATTTGATGACATTAAAAAAATGCTTCATTCTCTGCATTGCCAAGGTGCCAAGTTTCATCCTGTCTAAAGGTGCTAGAGGCACATTTTAATGTAACAAAAAGGGAAGCAAACACAAATACAGTAGAAGATCTGGCTGTCACCACCTTGTGCAGTCAGTGCAACAAACAGCTATTCATAACTGTGAAAACTGATAACAGAAACAGATGAATAATTGGGAAAACTAGTCAGACTTTCACAGTGCAATGATAAAAACTGGTTCATTATTGTTTCCTCTGTTTTTCTTCTCTTGCATTTCTTCAGCCTCCCGTCCTCTCCTCCATGCTTCACTCTTTCCTTCTTACATCCGTCTATAGCAGATAAGTTGCCATTGTAGTCTTGGATAAGTAATACCCCATTAGCCTTGTGAACCAGGAACCACTGATGCCCAAAAAAAGCTCCATTACCGTCTTGTAACGCCATTAGGCTCTCCATTAATTTGTCACCTCCATACACTGCTGATTTACCACAATAAACTGCCAGCAGCAGGCAGTGCAAGCAACCAAGTGATTAGATGACGATATATTCATAACACTTCACATAGATATGTAAATTTTAGAAGATCAAGATGCAGAGTTACCTACTGAGATTATGCCATTGGTTGACTGACAAGCAACTCGAGGTTCAGTTAAGCAGAAGAAGCATTAATATAGGAGGCTGTGGGTGCAGTTTGACACAATTATCTTTGCCTTACTGCTTAAGAAGAGCAACTCTTATGTAATGATGTGACAGAACCAAAAATAGATTGAGCAAGGATAAATAAATTAGAAATTAGGATTTCTATATTTTATTGAATATAATTTGGTCAAACATCAAATAATGTCAACCTAACATTATTTAGATTGTCTGAAAATATAAAGAGGGATGAAATAAAATGACATTTGCTGAAAAGGAATTAAAATAAATGTTAACCACTCAGCCATCACAGCTCAAGAAGTACACAGCTTTGGATTTTATGCAATGTTGGTTTTAAAACAAGAACTAGCTAAACATAAATATTCATTTCACTAGAGGTCACTCTACACTCCCCCATTACAGCATTACAGTCATGCAAATATCACATAAAGAAAGCCCCGCTGTACTTTACCTTCCGTAACAGTGAAAATCAGTTTACTCAGATTAACACAGCTCGTGCCAGCAGGAGACTGTCTGAGAGGAAATTGGTGCTGGCAGTGACAGACAAAAAGGACGTCAGAGACACAGAGGAAGAGACGCCAAAGGGCCGAGAGAGACGGCGAGAGAATCGTTAGCCTGGATATGGATGGTGAGTGGGTAGGAGACCAGAGGTTATCGCTGTCCCTGTTATAAATTCACCTGTTCCTGATCACAGCGTCCCGAGCCAAGATGGAGAAATCTGCCGAGCAGTTTCAGCGAGATTTTTGTCGCCTACGTGAATTTAGTGCGGCACTCGCAGAGAAATGAAATGGCAGCCAGATATGTGGGACATTTCCTTTATAGTGCTGCTGTGCCTGCCAGTGGGGGGGAGAAAGAATTCAACTTTATGAAGAGATTACGCACAAAACAAACCCATTGCAGAGGTCAGGGGTCATCACGATGACAGATTCACTGACTGGAGGCTCTTAACAGCAATCCAGGTCAGACAGAGTGATAAATTCTTAAACCAATTTCACTTTTTTGCGAGATTTATTCACATCTGTTTGCAGTGCATGTTTTTGCTTTGCTGGAATTTTCCTTTTTGAGTGAATAAAGGTAACGCTAAAGATGAAGCTTATTCTCTTCTACACATTGAACATATTGAACCAGGGTCTTTACCATCACCAAACCCTCTGACTCAACTCCTTATCACCTCAGCACCAGTTCTGGCTGTAAGACCCTCATCTGACTGAATAACGACAGGTTAAATAAAAGGTGAATGTAGCCTTAAAGGATACAGGCATATCTTCCTTTCTGTAAGAAATGTGCTGGTTATGAAGTCGTTTGCATGCACCAAACGGTAAAAGTGATACGCCAGATAGCCATATTCTGAATTGATTTAAAATCATCATGCTGTAGTAGATGTTGCATGGTTTTGTACGTCCTCTCTGCCCCTGCAGATTTACCCTCCGGCATTTATCCTGTTCTCGAACTAGTAAAAATCGCACCCCTAAAGCGGCGTTTTCTTCCAGCTGAGCTGCTCCTGTCACTCACTGCAGATGGGTAAGCATTGCTTCGAAATCATTAAGGCTCTGAGGTGTCTTGGCTCAAAGACTCGCAGCTAATATCACGCTTCACAAACCAGTCAATACCCAGCAGCTCCGTGAAAAAGCCCAGCCTCAGCCTAAATGCCCCCAGAACACCAAAGGACATGCTTTCATTCACCCCACTGCTCAGTGAAGTCGGAGCCACCAAGAGCCAATCAGCTGTCACATGTCTGGGAGGTGTAAGGGTAGTTACTCAATCAGCAAGACAGCCAGACATTAATATGAAAGTCAGTTTTTCGAGTAACAGCTCGCGTGATTAACTGCAAATTTCTGTTTGTCTGTTTGCTTTCAAGCTGTTGCTATCAACTTAAAACAAAACAAAAAAAATCATTAATCAGTAGTGATTGAATGATTCTGCTTATAATTTTATCCTGCTCAAAGTCAAAGTAGAAATAGTGTCAGGCGCGACAAACCCCACCCCGGCAGACGTGTTAGCTGATTTGAACGCCGTCAGTCTCATAAACGTGTCACCGTCCAAACACCGAATCACCGAGATAACTCACAGGTTTAAAAATCTGAACCAAAATAACTTTCATTTTATGTCATTTTCATTTTTTGTAAATTTTTTTTATCTCTATAATGAGAAAATACGTGATTTGTCAGGTGGGAGATAAAGTGAGGGAAATCGAGTGATCAAATTGATGGTCAGTAGTTTTCATATATTTTCATATTGGATCATATCCTGATCAAAGGTTACATGTCCATGGAGAGCAGTGACGTGCTTCTTACTGCAAGCAAATGAGGATCATGTGACTTTTTTCAGCTGGGATCTGCCCAAAAAAATCTGTTAAATGGATTTTACCTTGTTAAATTTAAGTAGCCTGAAAACCCAGAATCTGGATCGGATCCAGATGATGTTCGATTTCACGCTAGTTCTTGGCCCTCCACAAGTGTGAACCGAATTTCAGATAATTCTGAAAGATTTTGAGGAAGACATAATTTTTTTTCACCCTATGTGGAGTCTATAGTATAATTGGCTGTTTATGACTATTTTTGTTTTTACTTTTACTTGTTTGGTATCATTTTTTCAGCACAACCTCACATGTGTGACTGTACAGTTATTTTTTTTTCTTTCATTTTGACATGTTGTATTAACACATTGGACCTAAAATCACATAAAAAAAAACATAAAACAAAAATTAAAATCCTGTGAAACCCACAAACATGTTTGATGAACTACGTTTGTAACTTAAAATACAAATATAAGTTGCAATTTGTAGCAAACAAAGAAGTTATAAACAACTCTTTAAATTAAAGTGCAGGCAATGGCTCAGCTGTATAGCATCTGCCATGACTACACAACACAGTAAACACACCACTCTTTACCATTTCGTCCTGCACCAAACGTGCATTACACACGAGGACAATATACAGGAAAAAGCATACTGTAAATTATTGATCATAACTCTGGCTTTGCTTGGTCTATCAATAATACAGTTCAAAAACTGGTACATAGTTTGTGTCAGGGAGTAGCTGTGGAGGTGCGTCTCCTGGAGCTGCTGCTGAGATTGGATCATTGGCCACACCTGCAGATCATTATCCTCATTACCTGCTTGTATAAGAGGAGCAGGAAGCCAGCTATTGTGGAGGTTTCCTTCTCCAGTGCAGTTTGAGCTTTAACAGCTCTCCACAGTCTTTTCTCCAAGATAACCACAAGATTGCTTTTGTAGTCGGACTACTTACAGGTAGAGCTTTAAGATGAGCTTTAAGACGTTTTCAAGACTATCCAAGTTTTGGAATTTCGTTCCAGGAGTTTGTGGATGAATTTAAGATGATTTTCGGGCAAGATTCAGATTCTGTGTTTTTGTCCCAAGGGATGTGGACACTTAAACAGGGCCAGAGATCTGTAGCTGAGTTCTCTATTGAGTTTCGCACCTGCGCGGCAGCCTTAGGCTGGGATTCGAGCACCTTGAAGAGTGTATTTTTTCATGCTTTAAGTAGTGCGGTTAAACATGAGCTGGCTCTGGTGGATTAACCTAAGACCCTGGATGAATTGATTTCACTGGCCATTCGCATTGAGGGCCGTCTAAAGGGGAGAGCCAGCGAGCGAGTTAACCGTAAGCCTTTAACTTCCTCCCCACCCACCAGCAGACCACCACGTCCTGCAAACCCGGTACCTGAGTCAGAGCCCATGCAAATAGGACAAACACGCCTAACACCAGAGAAACGACAGAAGAGGATGGAGTCTCACTTGTGTTTGTACTGCGGTGATTCTGGATATTTCATTGCAGCGTGTCCCTGTAGAAAGAGGGAGAGGGCCCCCGATCAGGTCCGTCAGTAAACACGGGGGGACTGACGGACCAGGGTTTACCAAAGACCAATCCCCGACCCCTCCTTCCAGTCACCCTTAGTTTCTGCAATGACCTAAAACTAAGTGCTCTTGTTGACTCTGGTTGTGAGCAGTCTCTAGTTGCTCAATCTCTAGTGGAGCAGTTCCGCCTCAGTTGAATAGGCCCCTAAATGTCACAGCCCTGGATGGTAGAGCTCTCCCCTAGTATCACTCATAAAACCAAGACCTTAAGGCTTGTTGTTTCTGGGAACCATCATGAGCCAATATCTTTTTTGTTTTTTCTTCATGTCAACCCGCTTTAATTCTAGGACATGACTGGCTCAGGATCCATAACCCTCATCTCAATTGGAGAGCTGGGGAGATAGAGGCTTGGTCTCGGAGTGTCTCTCCTCCTGTCTTCCAGCTGCCGTTCCGGCCAAGATTCGCCTGAAGACTGAGCCCTCCATGGGCTCCCAAGATCTCAGTAACGTTCCTGAGGAGTATATGGACCTGAGACAGGTATTTAACAAGAGTAAAGCTTCCTTACTCCCACCTCACCATCCGTATGATTGTGCAATAGATCTCCTTCCTGGAGCTCCACTGCCTACCAGCAGACTTTACAACATCTCCAACTGGGAGTGAGAGTCAATGGAGGGCTACATTAATGAGTCTTTAGCTGCTGGCATTATCCGCCTGTCCTCTTCCCCTCTGGGCGTAGGTTTATTCTTTGTGTCCAAGAAAGATGTTTCCCTTCGACTTTGCATAGACTACCGTGGACTTAATCAGATTACGGTTAAGAACCAATACCCCCTACCACTCATCTCAGCAGCTTTGGACCATTACACAGGCATGTTTTCACTAAGTTGGACCTCCGCAATGCTTATCATCTTATCCGATCCTTCATGAAGATGAGTGGAAGACTGCTTTTAAGACACCCATGGGACTTTTTGAGTATCTGGTAATGCCTTTTGGCCTTTGCAATGCTCCATCTGTTTTTCAAGCTTTAATCAATGATTTTCTGCGAGATTTCCTGAATGCTTTTGTGTTTGTTTACCTAGATGACATTTTGGTTTTCTCCAAGACCCTCTCTGAACATAAACAACATCTTCAGCGCCTCCTCCAGAATCGCCACTGTGCGAAGGCAGAGAAATGTGAGTTTCATAAGTCTTCTGTTTCATTCTTGGGATATGTTTTTGAGGGCGGGCAGATCCGGCCAAGATCAAGGCGGTTGTGGAATGGACCACCCCGGAGACCCGCAAGCAACTCCAATGCTTCCTTGGCTTTGCCAACTTTTACCGCAGGTTCATCCGCAACTACAGCCGCTGCCTGCTCTCTCCCGGTCCCGTCCCGTGTTAAGCTTGTGTCCTGTTTCTTTCAGAGCACCAGACCCCCCAGACCCACTGTTTTGAACCTGCCTTCCTTTGCCTTTTCACACAGCTGCTTAATAAATTTGTTTAACTTATCTTTTCGTGTCTTTGGGAGTTTAATCTCTGTATATGGGTCAGAAGCCTGAACAAAGCCATGAAAGTTTGAAGTTTGCACTTTCGACACAAGTTGTCTCACAGAAGCTGCGCCCTGCTGCTGCACCATCTCAAATCCAAAATGTCATTTGGACATGTTGGCGCGTCCATCGACTTCATCGGGACAAAGAAAGGGATTTGTTTTCTATGTTTTTGGATTTCTTTCTTTACCTTGACTCACTTATGGCAAAAATTGAATCAGGTGAACTAGGGGTCACAGGCCATCTTTTGTTCAAGTTTGGTATGCGTTGGACAAACTAATACCAGAAATAATACCCCGTAATATTAAAGTAATGTTAATGCCAAAGTGGCCTGAAGCATGAGAAATAAACATTATTGTAGAGGTTTTGAACTTTCATTCACCAAGCAGAACTGGGAGAATATCACACACACACAGCCATTTTAGAGTTATCACTTATTGCAACTGTGGGTTACCAGAAGTTCAAACTGAAACATCTAATAAAAACTGAAAAGTGTGTCAAAATTCAACTTAATGTGAAGGGGACAAAAAAATCACATCAGTGAAAATGCTAAAAGGAGGTGAGTTTCAGTTTGCTGCTTCCAGCTGTTTGTAGCAGTCTTCTTTCTGAATTTATTACATTCCTGCAGGATCGGCTGCAGCATCTGTGAAATAAGAGTCGTGCAGATTTATGAGCGCGTCATTACAGTTATAGTAACATCAACTGTTAAGGATTCATTATACAGAGGCGAGCTTGAGCATGTTCTAACCACAACTGAAAACTTTAGTTTTCTAACACTGCAACTGGTAAGCTGCCAGTTTCTGGTTGCCTCAAAGTGACTGTCCATCATTACATCATTTCATCTTACCATTGTTAAAGTCATGTATTACCATAAAAAACTATTTCTCTGTCATACCAAGTTTCTTTTCCAGTCTCACAGCAGGCTGCATGTTTGTAGCAGTTATTACATTATTGTGCACATTCTGACATTAAAGTATACACCAAAATATGGCCATGAGTAACAACGAGGGCACATTGTTAATTAGGTAAATTTCTATAACACCCAAAACACTCAGAAGTTTATTAGCAACACAAGCATTCTGTAGGTTGGTTGTTTGAGGTGATATGGGCGTATCCTCTCTTTTACTCATGCGCCTTTTTTTTTTTTTGTTATAATCATCTTTGACTTGTATTTGGTGCCATGACAGTCATTAAATTTTAACTGCAGTCATGAGTGATTGCTGGTGCATTATTATATGGAAATTTAGAGTGGCTGATATTTGGTAGGTTGAATGGGGCAATAGCTGAGTCATGCAAGGGAAGGGATTGCCTTGAAAAAGTCATAGCCCTGAGGCCCTATTTCCCCTTGTAATACAACCTCTGTTTTCTCCATTTTTTATGTTGACTGAAACCTAAGCTATGCATGCTTGCATTATGCATGTACACAGTTTTTGTGGTTGACATTGATTTTTTTTCCAAACAAGAGAGAGAAGTAAAAAACTAGTCTCTTTCATCGATGTATATTAAAATTATTAATGCATTAGCTGTTTGGAGGTCAGTTGAAATAAAATGAATACAAACATTTCTCATGGTCAGTAATAAAAATAAAAGTTATGTCAATAATGAAAACACAGCAACTTGTATGTCAGTGGCATGCAGATAGCCCTCATAAATAAGTCAGCCTGTGTGTTACAGGATAATTCTTCACTGATATTCAAGGTGGCAAAAAAACTGAGCATTAGCAACGAACTCTGTTCACTTTTCTAACAAGGTAACAAAGAAAACCTGTGTATTTATTTCAGTTTTCTTCAACAACACAGCAAATGAGGCAGAAAAGGACAACAACAGCAGTTTAAATACCCGCTAATTGACAGCGCTCATTTGACACGACTCTCTAAAGCATCATGTTTTTACAGTGTTTGCTTAAACAACAGCATTAAATACTAATCTGTGCTCAGGAGAACCATCTGAACAGGAGTGAATCCAAAAAAAGCAGCTATATATTTCTTAAATACTTCAGAAACTAACAAAATCTTTCTCAATGGAAGCTATAGATAATATCTCTCCCCAGTCTTTATGATACACAACTTTAAAAAAACAAACAAAAAAACAACACGTATGACATGAACTTAAGCGGTTGTTGATCATTTGATCAACAGGTGTAAACTTTTCAACCCACAGAATATTCCATTTCACGTTTAGGTTGGATTACGAGCAAATTAGTTTCTATTTTCCCCATTTGAAAAACAGCCGAGGAGGATTTTCAGTTTCGACCAAATCAAAAGTCCTACATGACAGCAGGTGTTGTGAATATAAAGTAGAAATCAAAATGAGTTAGACAATATGAGCCCTGGCAGGAGGCTGCAGAGGTGCTCAAATGCAGCTGCAAAGCAGAGTGGCAAAGTGAAGGTCATACAAGCTCTAATTCACCAAAATAAAACCCACAATATCGAAGCAATATCAGTTATTTTCCATCCACTTCCGCTTTTCCTTTTTCAGGGTCGCGTGGGGGCTGGAGCCTATCCCAGCTGACATAGGGCGAGAGGCAGGGTACACCCTGTACAGGTCGGCAGCCTGTCGCAGGGCTAACACAGAGAGAGACAGACAAACATCCACACTCGCATTCACACCTATGGGCCATTTAGAGTGGCCAGTTAACCTAACTCCAGTAAGTGCATGTCTTTGGACTTTGGGAGGAAACCGCAGTACCTGGAGGAAACCCAGGCAGACACGGGGAGAACATGCAAACTCCACACAGAGAATGAGAGAGGGGGCCCTGGGCCAAGGTGGAATCGAACCCAGGCCTTCTTCAATTATTTTCATTTAGTGCCATTCAAAGGATTTCATCAGCTGTTTGAGTTGCCCCCAGGCAAGTGTGGGACAGCCAGGGCATCTAAAGGAGTGGCTCTGTAAGAAACATTTCAAGGTCCTGGAGTGGCCTGAACCTAATAGAAAAATCTTTGGAGGGAGCTGAAACCCAATGTTGACCAGCAACAGTCCCGAAACCTGCGAGATGTGGAGAACATCTGTATGGAGGAGTGGACCAAAATCCTGCTGCAGTGCTTCCAAACTTGGTCAGACACTACAGGTAACATGTGACCTCTGTGATTGCAAACAAAGGTCTCTGTACCAAACATTAAGTTCTGTTTTTCTATTGCATCAAATACTTATTTCATATCATACAATGTGATATTCTTGATTTTTTTTTAGATACTGTCTGTCACAGTTGAAGTGTACCTATGATAAAAAAATTACAGACCTCTCCATTCTTTGTAGGTGGTAAAACTCGCAAATTCAGCAGAATATCAAAAATCCCGCCCCGTATGTGGACCATATTTAGGCAAACTGTTCTGTCAGTAAAGGGGATTAACTATTTAAAGAGGTTACAGATGGCAATATAAGAACACACTTGCTTATTTAAGGCACTTCTCAAACAATGGCTCACACAAGCTCTGCAAATACTTTTAACTCATCTTTGTATGATGTGTTGTATTTCTTTTTGTTCGTTTTGTTGTGTACCTTGTTTATTGTAAAGTTTACAATAGCTCGGGGGTCTACAGATGTAAATGAGCAGTTTTGCTACAATCAGAGAGAACCCGTGCAGGCACAGGGAGAACATGAAATCTCCGAGCTGTCCCCTGGATTCGAGCCCAGGACCTTCTTGCTGTGAGGCGACTGCACCGCTGCATATTTGTGCTGCCTGACAAAATGTAATAATCATATTTTTAAAGTCCACTGAAGTGACGAGTACACTGGGTGGCGTCCACATCAGTATTTACACAGCGAATCTGCCGATGACGCACAGAATTATTTGAAAATGCTGAGTAAATGTTATCCATGAAAATATTTACAGTCAGCTTGGTCATGAACCTACAGAGGCACAGAGAGTCATCTCATGACTCTTACAAAAACTATGCAGAGTCGAAACTTTTTCACTTTTCAATTCAACCAAATGTAAATACAAAAGTTCGAGATGAAGACACAACGAGCACGTTGCGTGTTGATTGTTGCTTGTATGCCTCCAGGACACTGAGACAGTCAGGGAAGATTGCTGCTGACCTCTCCCACCTTGGAAATAAACTTTTTGTGTCACTCCCCTTTGGTAGGAGGCAGCCTCACATCACAAGAGCAGGTTCCTGTCCCATCAGTCGGAATGCTTAACAAAGCCTAATACCACAATCATGCACACACAGGCTTTAAACACACTGGAATCATCACAGACGTCTTTGCACATCATGTTCTCACTCACATTTTGCACACCTCCCTGTTCCTGTTCATAATTTTTTTATATTTATTAATTTTCATCTAATCATCTCTAAGTAGTTATTATATATGCATATACAATTGTGGTCAGAAGTTCACATACACTCGTCATGGGCATGAATGTCATGATAATTGTGGACTTTTTCCAGGGTGGAATGATTGTACAGTACATATCTTTAATGACCTTAAAAAACAAGAATTAGGTGCACGTGTTTGAATTTATTTTGTTTTTTTATCTAATCCACACAGGGTAAACATACAGACTCAAATATATGCATACACTACCACTAATATTTGGTTTAATGTCCCTTAGCAAGTTGCATCTCAATCAGAAGATTTTAGTAGCCCTCAACAAGCTTCTGGCATAATTTTGGCTGCATATTTGCTCATTCTTCTGGGCAGAATTGGTAGAGTTCATTTAAATTGGTTGGTTTCCTGGCACAGACCAGCATAATCCACAAATTTTCATTAGGGATGAGGTCTTGGCTTTGGGAAAGTCATTCCAGAAGCTGAATGTTTATGTCATTGTCCTAAATCTGAAGTCTACTGTTCTGAGATTAATTGCTTTTGAAAAGTAACAGTTTTTTTCAGTTTTGTATCCTTTCTTGTTATTGGTTGTATTATCGGCCACAATAAAAGCTCAACTTTTGTTAATCAACAACTGCCTGCTCCTGAGTCCTACTTTTGGGTCACCGTGACAGTTTTATCTACTCCAAAACCAGTTTTGATGTGTGTTTGAGGTCACCGTGCTAAACCCAGCTGTGTCCAAGTTTCAATCATCCAGCTGTTGAAGCGAAGTTGAAGAATTTTGAGGCAGTCCTCCTCCTCCATTATCCCATCCACTTTGTGCAGCACATCCCCAGAGCATGATGCCACCATCACCATGCTTGACAGTTGGTACAGAGTTCTCAGGTTTGAAGAGCTCAATCTTTGTCTCATCTGACCATCAAACTTTTGTCCAGAAGGCTTTGGCTCGTCCACGTGGGCAGCTGCAAATTTCGGTTACGCTCGAAGCTTCAGCTCCGTATCTCTAGTTCCTCTTTCACAGTGCTTACTCATTCATATGCAGCCCGCCTCCCTGCTCCTGCAAAGCCTCTCTAACATTCCTGAGTGGCTGCATGGTAAGTCATCATGGCAGATAAAACGAGCACAGTGACGTGATCCAGGAATAGTTATGTTAACTGTGATAATGCCACAAAGACTGCCGTATAATCTATTTCTTCACTCAGCAGGAGTGAGATATTTACACAGTATTCACATTAAAGTGTGAAAACCCAATTTAGACAGAGAAATTAGTTCTCTCACCTTCTCATTATGTGCTGGTTTCAAATGACAGATGACTGTGGAGCAATGTCAGACTTTTCAAGTGGACAATAAGAAGTATTTTTTTGTAGACAGGCAGTATTTCTTAGGCCTGCTTTTCTTGTCTTTTTGTTTGAGTACGATGACTGGAGGAGGTGAAAAGGGGGGATTCGGTCAGAATCTGATATCATTGTATCTGTCTCTGTCAGTCTTTGCATTTGAATTTATTAGTTAGGGTTTAGATGTACCCGGAACTCTCATGAAACATTTTAAAATGAAAATGATTTTCTACATTTTCTTGTATGCCATTTAAAGCCGTTCAAATTCCACAGTGATGGAAACAAAATAGAGTTGAGGAAGAGAAGTTTACACTTAGATTTTGATTTGTACCTTCCTTGTAAGTAGAAGATAAATTGTTCTGGACACTGGAGGGGCTGGGATTGGTGTACATACAAAATACTTGCAAAGTGCAACTTCAGACCAAATTAAAATGACATATTTTTGTATGCACTGAAGCACACATTGCTGGTGGGGATTAACGCTGTCAAAGCAAAGCCAGTACGGTGCTAAAATCTTTAGATGTCATTACAAGAGGTCATTCCTCTCCACTGATTAAAGTGGATGTTAAAATACTTGGAAAATAATGCCGTATCGTGGCTGAACAGTTTGTTACATTTTTGTTAAACTGTGTAGTCTCTCACTGTGCTACTTTAGCGGGTTTGCGGTGACTGAGTCAGTGTGCAGGGGATCCCGTCCCTGACCACTGGACCTGAACTGCTGCATTACTCGATGACAGACTGCACGCAGAAGCCTCAAGCCTAATGGGACCTGAGATGACTCTTTCTCAGATGTTGTTGGAATACAATAGCGTAGCCTGCGGTGGGTTTTCCACCAAGGGATTCAAACACACTAGAAATTTTTAAAGTCCTATTAATGACTAAAGTACCTTGCGCTGGTGCTGTGACATAATGAAAGCTCTCTCTCTAGCGCTCTGACTGTGTGTGTGTGTCTCTCTCTCTCCCTCACTTACTTCTTTCTCCTCACTCTGCAGAGTGCAGCCAAACGCAGAGCAGCCTTGCTTCTGGTGCTATCTCTGTGGAGCCAGGTGGATGTTGGTGAGCGCATTGGACGCAGAGGCAAAAAAAATTCATCAGGGATCCGGGGAGTGAGAGAGTGTGGAGGACTGAAGTAAAGAGGAGAGGAGAGGCAGACTGTCTCCCTCCTTCCCCGTGCTTTCGTTCAGCATCGCTTCACTTCGTCATGGATCTCTGGAGTAAAAGAGTCCTGGGAATTAATGCACATGTCACCCTTATATTATTCAGCTTGTACGGGGCAGCGAAAGCCGGTGAGTAGAATGAGATGTCGTCTAAAGTTGTTTTTTAGTTTGCATTCATACAAGTAGCTGATTTGACCTGGTGTTGGAGTTTTTGAGCTCACAGGTATTTTGTATCTTGTCATGAAGGCTAACTTTGTTGCACGCTTTGTGGAAAAAAAAAAAATCTGGATTTGGGAACATGCGCCCCAATCTTTAGTGTAGAAAGCATGCAAGTGTAGAAAGTGGACGAGAAACGATTTCTTCTTGTTAAGCTTCTTAAGAAGTTGCCCTTGAGCAAGGCACCTGCCCCAGTGGTGCTGCATACCGCTGAAGCATGACTCCTGTGAATCAGGCGGGAAAAAAAGATAAAATAAGGTTTTGTACTTTAATAATTCAGGATTTATTTCTTCTCTGAGGCTCGTATGCTGGCCTTAGAGATCAAGATACTCACAGTGTGACACAGAGAAAAAAAGGCAGAAACACGAACACGAACAACACGTCGTCCTGTCTCTGAAAACTGACTTAAAATAAAAAATTCAGACTAAATTTCTTTTATCTTCATCTCTTTTTTGCGCTCCTTATGTTTTTCAAATTCTTTTGTGGTAACATGTTGCTTTCGATTTATTTCTCTTTTTTGTTTTAAATCCCTGGCTGTGCTTTTCTTCTAACTTTGAACTTTTAAGGCATAATTGGTGGTGATTTGGCAAAGGCTGGAAGATCAACTGTGTGCGTGAATCAAAGTAAGCTGCCCTTACAACAAACCAAAGAAATCCCCAAAAATGCTCGTGTCACATAATCCTGGTACACCGCTGGGATCCAGATCACACGCTGTTTTGATGGAAATGTTAACAGAGGGATCACTTTACATCTGAGCTATTTGCATGTGCCACACACTGGTGTATCAGTGACAAAGCTGCTAACACAGTGGAATGAAGTGGGTAAATTTGTCCTCTCCTAGAGGTTATGCTGTAGTAAACTGTATTTTGAGTCAACATGCCTGAACAAATAAGATTTATTAAGCTTTTTAGAAAACAGCATGGGCTTCATTCAGTGGAGGCAGAGCTGGGCAGGCAGATAAATGGTAGATATTACCACGTCAGGCTTATATTATTTCTCTAGACAGACAACAGCCGCTGGACACAGAGATGTGCTGATATTATGGGCTTTGAAAGAGTAAAATAAAAGAGATAAATAGATTTCTTTGCCCTGGAGGAAATGGTTTGGACTCAGCAAAGTGCCTATCAGAAACTATAACCAAAAGAAAAGAGAATCCAGCTGTCTCACTCAAATCAATAAGTTGTACTTGCAACCCATTTTGCCCTCTCAGAAAGCAAACATACAGTACATCATCCACTTAATAATCTCCAATGCCCAGACCTCTCTCCGCATTTTATTTGACTTTGTGTTAGTGCTGAGCCGGTGCCATAGGCAAGGTCTGACTCAAGCTATTTGTCAGAGCGAACAAAGGAGGTAAAACCATCACAGGAGGGCAGACGCTTCTGTTTCTGCAGCTGGTCATGGTGACCCTGCCGTCCACCCACTGCTTCTCCCAAAAGTACTGAAGCAGCAATGTCCTTTTGGGAGAAGCAGCAGGTAGATGGCGGGACAAACATTTCTGCGACATGACAAATCAGCCTTCTGACCAGTCTGTCACGAGCAGCACCGTTTGCCTTGTGAAGACATTTAAAGAAAAAAGAAAGAAAAGACCCAACATCAGCAACACCCATTTTTCTGATTAGTAGGTGGCAGTAAGAACTTCTTGAGAATACATAAATTATCTCAGGTTATAATTGGCCCAATAACTGTATAGGAAGTACTTTGATATTAGCTACAGTGTATCCACCTTTTATGATTTACAGCTGATACCAGTAACAAAAAAGTGCATCTTTTTGTGCATCCACACTGTAAGCAATTTCCAGTGATGTGGTGAAAAGAGATGATAGAAAGTCAACAGCGTTTGAGCAGAAAAACCCTGTTGGCAACACCAAGTTGGCAGGGCCTGAGATAAACTCTTCTCAACTACCAATGAGAGCACAGGATACGGTGACTGAAAAATGACAGGGTAGCATTAGAGGGTTACCCTGGTGACCAACTGTCAGCTTCACAGAATTCACACGAAACAAATTAATTGCTTTCTGTGTGGAGGCAACTTTTACAGACATCAAAGTTTTGCTTATTTATTAACCCCAACACTAATCACTCTAGTTGCCATGTCCTACAAAAATAGAGAAGATATTTAGAAAAACGCTGACACTGGATATACAGTAAAAGATCCTGTAATTTAATGGATTCTGGGGGATTTACAGAATTGTCCAATTTCAACATTTTTTGGATCTTGGGGCTGCGTACAGTGATGCATAAAGATTGTACAATAAGAAGCCAAGTTTGTGGTTCTTATGTCATCTCTTTGGACCAAAGAACCACAAAGAACTTTTTTTCTCTCCCAGTGTGGTTCATTCAATTTGTGTTCACAGTCTGTTTGCAATTTGCTCCTGATGAACTAAAACAGCTGCTCGGTTGGTGCCTTTGACTGCACGATCCTTCTGCAGATCAGGGGAAGCGCAGTTGCAGTTTAGCGGTGGGATTTGTCCAGGAGCTACCTAATGAAGCTGTGCTGGTGGAAGAGCAAAGTAAAGACAGCTGAATAAGAGAGCTCTGAGGGCGAAGGGAAGATGAAGCTGATATGGCTGATATCTCCCTAACACTGCAGCTAACTGTTAACATCTTATCAGAATCACTCAGAGCCCACACACCGACTGTCTCCACAGCCTCACCAGAAAAATGACAATACGAGTCGCTTTTTTGAACACGTATAAAACGACCTCTGGTTTGGATGATAAAAGGCCACTTACTGTAACTAGGTACCTGAAATTTACTTACTT
>VUQJ01027178.1:0-10560 GCA_015108635.1 Andinoacara biseriatus
TTTTTTTGACTATTTTTTTTTTTTTTTTTTTTTTTGTATTTTTTTTTTTTTTTTTTTTTTTTTATTTTTGTTTTTTTTTTTTTTTTATTTTTTTTTTGTTTTTTTTTTTTTTTTTTTTTTTTTTTTTTTTTTTTTTTTTTGTTTTGTTTTATTTTTTTTTTTTTTCCCAGTCTTTCAGCTCGTTATCCAGTTTTATAATTCGGTATGATTAAATTTGTGCTCATTCAAAGATATTGTGATGAAGGGTGCAAATATTTTGAATTAAATTAGCTTCTGCGATTCATAACACACTTCTAATTCGGACTTCTAATATGGATTTCTATACATTTTTCTTAGATGAAGAAGACGAGGAAGATGCTCAGCCAGAGGATGGCGGTTTTGAGGGAAGCTCTGCAGACCTTGCAATAATAAGCTCAGATGAGGATGCAGACAAGTGCCCCATCTGCCTTAACACGCTCAACAGCCAGCCTGTTGCAACTCCAGAGAACTGTGAGCACTACTTCTGTTTCGACTGCATCCTTGAATGGGCCAAGGTGGGTCTGAATTTATGGTGTATGAACAAAGAAAAAGTTTGCTGTTGAAGTGTGCTTTATATTTTTAATAAATGGTATTTACTCTGCAATTTTATAAGATGATGAATTGTTCAGCTGTAGTGTTTTTGTTCTCCATTTAGAATGCAAACTCGTGTCCTGTTGACCGTATTGCCTTTAACAGCATATACCTTAGGAAGTGTTATGGAGGCAAAGTAAAGAAAATGGTGAGTGAGTTTATTCTTAAATAAGTTGTAGAACAATTATTAATTCAGTTTACTTTATGTACATTGTGTTGAGTGGGCTATTTTCTTATGTGCAATTATGAATATTGCTTCTTTTAGATAACGGTGCAAAAGCCTGTGAAGGCAGGTCAAGAGGAAACAGTTGATTTAAACCTGGAGCAAACCAGCTGTGAGGTTTGTGGGGGCAGTGACCGAGAGGACCGCCTCCTCCTCTGCGATGGCTGTGATGCAGGGTGAGGTTGATATTATCATACTAAATGGCTTTTACTTTGTCATAAATTTTCTTTCTCACTTATGCATACTTAACAGTACAGTGTTTTTATTCCATAGATATCACATGGAATGCCTCACGCCACCTCTTGACTCTGTTCCTGTAGAGGAATGGTTCTGTCCCGAGTGTGAGGCCAACAACCGTAACTCAAGTAAACCTTTAAATTATTGCCATCTTCTATTGGTTTAAATTTTTAAATTTTATCTTTTAAAAATCCATTATTTCTGTAATGGATGTTTAAACATTTAACTTTCTTTCAATAAAAACATATTGCAAAAAAAAAGAAAAAAACATCCTTGGAAAAAAATGTGTTCCCAAAAACATCCTTTTACAAATCAAACTTTTAAATCTCAGGAGGTTCAGCTGAGGAACTCAGTGATGCTGACAGCCTACCTTCTACTGCACGTCCTGCCACCAGTCGATCGCGAGCCCATGTTGCTGGTCCCACCAGAGCCATCGCCCGGACCCAGCAGAGTGAGAGGGTTCGAGCCAACGTCAACCGACATCGGATCACACAGGCACGCACGTCACAGGTTTGGCATGAAGAGTGATGTTTCTGTCTCGGCTTATTTTCTAACTCATTTATACAGCATACATGCCGTGTTGAATTTTGCAACTTAATATGTCGAAGTTCATTGTCATGAGGACTACATTTACTGTTAATTTTAAACACCTTCGCCAATTACCTTTGCCAAGAAGATTATGTGATTGGATCAGATTGCGTGTCTGTTAGCAGGATTTCTCAGAAAGTTATGGACAAATTTGCTTGAAAAATTTCTGCATGGCAAATTGGGCCTGGTCCACCTTGGAAGTATAAACCTTTTGGAGTCGAAATTTTTGGAAAAATTCTTTACTATTGTAAGATGGGACACAATTGGACGCATTGTGTCATATGTTCAGAAATACATCTCAGATTAAATAAGAAAAATTGGGTGAAATCATCTTGAAAAGTGTAACAAACTAGTCTTGTTGCAGCTTTTCCTTTAAATCCAGGCACTTAATTCATGCATGGAGTAGAGGAAATTTTCAGTCTTGGTGGAGTTATACAATTTGAAACTGCTCTTGTTAAGTCATGTATCTGGATAATGTATTTAGTGCTACTGACTGCAGAAATGATGGCATGTGTTTTTGACTTTTAAACATCTGAAATTCTAACCAATATGCTTTTGTTAAGAAGCAGTCTGTGTTTGTGAGTCAAGTTTGCATAACAATAGTTTGTGAAAGCAAAGTAGTGGAGTAATGCAAATTTTTTCCCAATAGCTGGCCCCCACATATCTGATGCAGTCCACCTGGCTGGATGAAACAATTAATGCTGTGGTTGCTGGGCTCAACACAGCTGTGCATATACGGGATTTAACACCTCGTGTACCATCTAGCCGTAAACGGAAGACTAGTAAGTAAGGACACATTCACAATATGAAGGAGTGAATAATTTAAGATAAAAGCACACACATGAACCGATAATGCGTGAAGAAAAAATACTTTATTCCTTTGGTTGAACAGGAAAGCGGAGAAAGGTAGGAAAAAGTAGGAAGACATCTTCTGCTAAAAATGGTAAAGTGCCTAGCACAGGAGTCAAGAGGAGAAGACGGAAAGCAAGGAGGACTAAATCCAGGAAAAAGATGGTGAGTTCACTATCAAAATCAAACATTAACATTTAAATTATTTGGTTTTAATCATTCTTTTTCATTTCAACAACTAAAATTTTTTTTTGTAGTCATATGAAACATTTCAATCAAAACTCTCTTTTCCTGCTAGATGGCGAAGAACGTTGCCACTCCACGAAGCCGTATTGCTAATAGTCTTAGAATCGTAAAAGACAAGAAGAGCTCTTCACTTCCGACAGTTTACAGGCCATCAGAGCACACACTAAGCAGCATGCGGGCTGACATAGGAGCTGCATCCCTCTCTATCTATGGAGATGCATTTGATTTGGATCCATTTGTGGATTGGTAAGATTGGCTAGTATTTACATACAGGTCTATATAAAAAGATTAGAATATCATTAAAAAGTTAATTTTTTTTGTATTTTAATTCAAAAAGGTAAGCTTTCATATAATTCTATATTCAGTATGTGTAAAGTAAAATATTTATAGTCTCTTTTTATTAATATTGATGATTATGGCTCATAGCTCATGGAAATTAGAAATCCATTAGAATATTTCTAATGGAAAGTATTAGAGTATTTCCTAAGACCAATCAAAGGAGGATTTCCAATACAAAAATGTCCAACTTATGTTTATTTAAACACATGAATACATCGATGCAGTGTGGTATGGGAGCAGTCGGCTTGTGGCACTGCTGAGATGTTGCTTTTTTTGGGTCAGTTGTCTCTCATCTGCCTCTTGGCAATAAACCATAGGTTTTCTATGGATTTCAGGTCAGACAAGTTGGCTGGAATGGCATAGGACATTTGTAGCACCTACCACACTTTTTCCTTCCAGACAATTTTCTATTAATATGCTTTGGTACAGCACCCTGAGAACAGACTGCTTTTCCAGCAGCGACTTTGTTTGGGTTACCCTCCTTGTGGACGGTGTCAAAGCTGGATAACTTCCTCTGTACCCTTCTCCCATCCCTGGACCAAATCCACTGGCTGAGAAAAAGCCAAAAAACATCAGGTTAGATTACACACACCCTGGACAATGTCTTTTAGGCATCCTCCCCTCTGGCAGGCTCAGGGTCATGAGAGCACGGACAGAGACTTAAACACAGGTTCTTCCACAGAGCTGTAAAAGCTCTGCGGTAAACCAGAGCCTGGACTTGACACATTGTAGCTCACTGAACTTTGCACTTCACATTTTACACCTTACTCTGCATCCACACTTAAATAAAAGGCCTAAACCTCCATAATCTTATTTATTTTATTATTTGTTGCTCTTTATATTTACATTTGTTGATATTTTCTTTCTTTTTCTGTTCTTATTTATATGCTTTATATTTATATGCCTGTAAAAAAACAGAGATCTGTCAAACAGAATTTTGTTGCATGGAAATGTGCAATAATGAAGAATTTCTATACAGTCAGCAGAATGTGGTTGGATGCACTGAACTAGACTGAGTGATACAGCAGTTAATCAAGCTTGAAATTAAGTATTCTTATAAGTTAAGACGTTTATTGAGTTGTGGGCCATAATTATCAAAATTAAACTTTTTTGTTTATAACTGATGGAAAATATTTAACTTTTTTCACGATAGTCTAAAACCTGTATGTCTCAGTGTGTCACTGCTTATTTGGTATGAATTATTAAGCAATAATTTTTTTTACGTATTAATTTTTTGGGGGGACTTGTGGTATCCATTTGATCAGTGAGGAGGATGAACAGCAGGCTCACGTTTCATCACTGCTGGAGGCCAAGAGACGAGGCATCTCTTGCTCGGCGCTTCGCTCTCATCAGCCTGTGGCTCGACCAGTCACTGCAAGCCTTTCCAGGTACCACCTTTTTTCCCTGGTTTGGTGGATTGGGTTAAAAACAGCTGAAAATTAGAATCACTAAGAAAAGCCTGCCCTATTTTGGGGGGGGGGGTGCTAGGTCTGCAGTACTTGTTTGCTTCACACATGCTCAGTCACGTATGGTTAATTTTGTTAGTGTATAGTCAGATGACAAAAATGGTTGTTCATAAAACCTTAATGGAATAATAAATATATCTTATTCCTCTTCTCATAAGCTATGTATTTATTATATGAATGATATTGTATTAGAAATTATTAGATGTTAGAATCAACTCATTGTTATTGTGCACACAAGGCACACAATGAAATGATCGTTCCAGATCACTCATCCAGAGACGAGCATCTACGGTCATGCAGCCAGAGACTGGAGCTGCATTAGGCAATGTGGTTAAAGTGTCTTGCCCAAGGACACAACGCAGTGCAGGGAAAGGGGCTTGAACCCACAACCATCCGGCTGCAAGACGAGCACCTACCCACTGCGCCAGTGCATATATAAAGTAAAGTAATCAAATACAGGCCATATTAGTTGAATTTCATTGGTAGTTACCTCAAATGCCCCGATTCCATTCCGGCTCGGGCCACCTTGACTCACCACCGTCATGTTGTGTTTCCATTGCAGTTGAGAACCACCACAGTGTGGGTGGAGTCAATATAGCAGTGCAGGCTGTAGTCTCATGACATAATTTCTATGCGGCTCAAAAGACAATAATGGATGAGATAGAGGCAAGCTAACAGCTAATGACAGTTTAATATCATCATGTCTCCCGTACAATGTTTTAATGGATGAAGGTTATTGTTAAGTATAACCCTATACCGCCGAACATGTCATAACTGGCTCAGTGTACTTCAAAAGTGCTGCCGTTATTGTAATTATCATAATAAAACCATAGTAATCCCCTATGTTGGTAGTGAAGTGCAGTTTCTCAGCTTTCAGAAACTGGGAATTTTTCCAATAGGAAAAATGGTTGCATAATTATGGAAATTCAAAGTTTCTTTGATCAGCGCCTCGGGCGCTGTGTTAACCAGCTGTTTACGGCTAGTAGGGGAAGGTAATGGTGCTTCAGCGGCGATCCTGGCAGTATAGGGTTATAAAATGTTTGGTGTATGTGCGTTTCAGATGGCTCTCAAAAAAATAACACTGCAAACTGTCGGTCTGGGCATTCCACCCGTGATTTGCGGTCCTCCAGTTTCTTGCTGTCGGGTTTTTTAAATGTCACGTTGA
Source organism: Andinoacara biseriatus (assembly GCA_015108635.1). Lineage (NCBI taxonomy): Eukaryota > Metazoa > Chordata > Actinopteri > Cichliformes > Cichlidae > Andinoacara > Andinoacara biseriatus. Next base: position 5,723 of record VUQJ01027178.1, read on the forward strand.
TTCTGGTGAAGGAGTCGCTCATATGACTGCACTAATGACGACTGGCCATTCAGTGGCATGCTGTTCTTCCGTTTCGATCGCTCAGAACCTCGTGTGAGTGGGTGCGAAAAAAGTATCTGCAAAGTTGTACCAGTTACTAATGGAAACGCTGTCAAACTGCGGCAAGTCAAGGCAACCCACGCCGAGTAATTCCAAGTGGAAACGCAGCTAAAGACCAGTGATACTGCACTAACATTTTTTTTTTCAAAATGTATTTACCAACAGCATGCCTGATGCACCATATGTCAGTCTGTCAAAATGTAACATCCAAACATTACTGATGAGCAATGAATCAGCACCTCAGCCCAGGGTAGCGCTGGGCGATCAATCACTAGCTAGAACCCTGATTATCACCTTGACAGGGGTGGTTGGGTTTTTACCCATGATGTGGATTTCGTTTGACATTTTTGATAACATAGTTAATCACTAACAATTTGAAACCGTTATAAATGCAATAGGAACGTGTAACTTATATGAAAAGTTAGACTGGCTAGGCCCCATCCTGTATGTGGTATGGCTCATATCATCATCGGCTATTTACATTGATTGTTTACATAATAAATATAACATTGATCTACCTATAAATAATAAGCCTGAATTGCTTAATTAGTACAATCATCATATAGGTGTTACAAATCTTGGTACCCTAGGTAGTTTATACGCTAAGTTTCATCAAGTCGTCTTATAGCAGTTGTAATAACTGTGCTAAAATGGGTCTTGCAACAATGAAAGCTTGTTAGTAAGCATTTACTGGAGCATAGTCAGAGAATGCACATTTATCCCTTTGCACCAAAAAAACTATACAAGAATAAATAAAAACAATTGTTTTTGCAGAAATTTAACTGCTGTAATAAATATTTCATAATTGTGAGGTGTAGCTTTCTTAGCCTTTGTGATGAAGATGTAGACTTAGTTCCATAAATACTTCAGAAATCTTATTAAAGGTTTGCTACACTATACCAGGAGGGGTATGGATGTCCACCAGCCAGGAGGTGTTGTGGAGGCAGCTCCTGTGCCTGATCTGCTGGGCAGCATCCTGTCAGGACAGAGCATACTCTTGATGGACAGTTCTGATGTTGTCATTAATCGAGATGGTTCGCTTAAAGCTACAAAGCCAAGTAAGTGAATGTGGCACATTGTTGGGGAACAAAAAAACCTTTTTATCTATGAAATCTTTGTATTTTGTAGCTGTGTGCAGTGTTTTCCCACATATTTAGATTCTCTTTGTGGGAGCAAGTGTGTGTGTGTGTGTAAATACAGCCTTTTATATATTTTACCGCTATATTAAAAAAAAAAAAACATTTAATTTTTGATAAATCAACAGGCACTTTTCTGCTTCTCCTGTAAAATAGTAGTCCCTCCCTGTTGTGCTCTGCAGCCTTGTGTGAGCTTAGCAGCACATGATCCAGATCTACACCTGTTCAGAAGCTACAGGTTCTGGTTAGAATAGCCCTCTACCTGGAGATGGATATTTTGAGGGTCACCACAAAAGCAATCTGGCTAGTAAGTCCACCATTGGGGGGATAACACAAGACAGGAAGGGCCTGTCAAACTTTCAAAAAAAGGGAGTGAGGTTGATTGTCCGCTAGTAAATCAATCACAGATGCCTTTGTTCTCTCAGATGCCTCCCTTCTCTCAGATGAATAAATAGTAAATGCTAACATCAGACAGCAGTATAGCTTCTAGTGCTCTCCTATTTGGTGAGTGATTTTTTTTTTCCTGTCCCATTCAGTACTGACCTTAACTACCTACATGAGGATGAATCTGTCTCCAGATTCTCATTTTCCATAGATAGTCCTTAGTTAGGCTGGTATAAAAACAAGAAAAATCAGAATATACACTGCTTAAAAAATTAAAGGAACACCCAGGACTCACTGCACCAGCGTAGAGTCTGACAATGGGGCCGACAATGGGTCCAAGAATTTCAAAACCTGATCATTCATCAAGAATGCAAAACCTAATGGCAATCGGGATCCCCTTGCCAAGCCTGTAGAGGTCTGTGCATCCTTCCATGGATATACGTCCCCAGACCATCCCTAACCCACCACCAACCTGTTTATGCTGAACGATATTACAGGGCGCTAACATTCTCCACGGTTTGTCCACACCCTTTCACACCTGTCACATGTGCTCAGGGTGAACCTTTTCTAATGTGTGAAAAGCCCAGGGTGACAATGGTGGACCTGCCGATTCTGGTATTATGTGGTAAATAAAAATTGGGCTCCACGGTGTTGGGCAGTGAGCACAGGGCCCACTAGAGGATGTTGGGCCCTCAGGCCACCTTTTATGAGGTCTGTTTCTGATTGCTTGCTCAGTGACATTCACATTAGTGGCTAACAGTAGTGACACTGATCCTAGGGGGGGAAAAAACCCCCAAAAAATGTCAACGGCCTCGACCTGAATAAGCATTCCTGTTTTGGGGTTTGTCTCATTGATTTTTTTTTTCTAAGTAATATAGAAAGTCTGGTTGCTGTTCTCATTAAATTGTTATTTTTAATAAGGCAGGGTACACCCATGCAGGCTGCATTGTCTCTCGCCCTATGATTGTGGGGATAGGATTCAATCCCCACCACTACCCTGAATCGTACAAGCATTTAAGAATGGATGGCTGGATAATAATTTTTGTTAACAACTGATATAAAAGTACCCAAATAATTCCATAATATGTTATTTTCTTAAGATAACTTAAAATTTTAAGATGTTCCGATTTAATTTTAGCAAGAAAACCTAAAGTTTGTTTTTGTTTGAAAATTTCTTCTATTACAGTGATGCCATCTGTATTAATGCCAGACAGCAGCAAAAGCAGTAGCTCTGGAGATGCCAACAACCCAGGGATTCCAGCCAATCTAGGAGACAGTTCCGAGTCTCAACCAGGACCCTCCTGTACCTCTATGAGTACACCATTGTCCCAGAGCTCATCTCGGTTACCTCCGTTCACAGCTTCGTCAACTAATCACACACAAACACCTCTCCATCCTGATCTCAGAGTGCTTCCAGATTTGCATCCACCTCGTCCAAACAGACCCACACCCTCTTCCAATCACCGGGGAAGCAATGGATTTGGAGCCTCTAGGGAAAGCATATCTGTCTGTACAACCCCAGAGTCTAGTGACAGAAGCAAGGGAATAATCCCATCACAAAGCCAACCTAAAACAGCGCCTACAAAACCCATGTGGGTAGATGTATCAGAACTTCCTAGAATACCAAAAATAAAAAGGGAAAGTAGTAGTATGACAAATAATGGCACTCGTCAAGGTGGTAGTCATAAAGGTAGCAGCAGGAGGGGTCATCGTAGTAATTCTACACGTAATGGCAATGATTATGGCACACCTGAAACGGGCATGAATAACCTTTCTGGGGACAAAGGAAGGCAACAAAGTGTAGACCAACAGAAGGGCCAGGCTGATGGGCAGGCCCAGAGGCACAGGCCTGATGGAGGTAGCTCGTCATCAACATTCTCCAATTCATTTTCTTCATCCTCTTCCACTGGGTGTCCTGCCAGCCAGCCACGATATGCCTCATCGTCATCATCATCATCATCATCAGTAAGCTTCCGCATTAACTCTAGTGGGAACCCCTGGCAATCAAGGCGGCTAGGCATTGCAGCTTCTTCTTCTAGTGGAAGCACCTTCCAGGAACACTGGAGGAAAAAGGATGATGAAGCTAGAAAGAGACAATTGGACAGGGATAAACAAATGCTTTTGGCATCACGTAGTGTGAGTAGTAAGGAACAAGACAATATATATGATCCCTTTAATCCTACTCTGTCAGATTCCAGCAGTTCAGGTGATGAAGTTGAAGACACAAGCCTAGAAAGCAGTTCTCAGCATGTCACACTTGAAAGGAAGTCTCCTAGTTTAAGTAGCGAGACCACAACACAAAACAAGCAGGACCTGGTACAGGTGAAAACTGAAACACCAGAGATTGAGATCTCACAGGAAGAACCAGGGAGAGCTCAGAAAACCCCATCTGAGGTCAGACTCTCAGAGGACAGTGTCAGAGTTGAAAAAGAATCAAGATTAACAGGCATAAAGACTGAGAAACAAACGGTATTACTTGACATTAAAGTTAAGAAAGAACCTTGTGAGGACACAGATGAATCTGAAATCTGTGTTGACAAATTAAAAAGTTCTTTGAATTCAGAGACCCTAGACACCACACCACCTACTCATCCAACCCTGGATCTTTTTAAGGCAGAGAGAGAGACTCAAGGAGAAAAGAGTGGACAGTGTGCTGGAACTCCCAGCAGATCTCTCCCAAAAGATAAGGAAGATTCATCAGCGATGAACTCTGCTACCGTCAAAAGAAAACAAAAGGAAGAAACTAAATCACATGTGAAATCTTTTTCCAAGTCCCCACCAAGAGATTTAGACCACAAGAAGAGAAGCGGCAAAGCTTTGAAGGATCAGCCCTCTAGCGGATCAGAGACAGACCGAGGCAGGAGAGGAGATCATCATACTTCAGGCCAGGGAGGAAAGCAGAAAGAAAGAGACTGGGAAGAGAAAGAAAGGGGTTCCAGACGATCCCGGTCTAGAGAGAGGAGGAGAGCACACTCAAGCTCAGACAGTTCTCAACCCAGGTCCCCTGATAGAACTCACAGAAAGAGACAGAGGTCCCAGTCACGATCAAAAGATGAAATGAGGAGGCGGCGATCCAGGTAAATATTGTTAACTCAATAACCACATCACTGATGTTTGAACACACGCTTTTAATGGCCGCCTTGCACCACAATAACAACCAGCATTCCCTGCGCTCCACCTTCACCCCCCCCCCCCCCCCCCCCCCCCCCCTGCTCCCCC
>VUQJ01027180.1:0-10654 GCA_015108635.1 Andinoacara biseriatus
GGCAGGAAAGCAAAAAAAAAAAAAAAAAAAAAAAAAAAAAAAAAAAACAAGAAAAAAAAAAAAAAGTTAAAAAAAAAAAGAAAAAAAAAAAAAAAAAAAAAAGAAAAAAAAAAGAAAATGGACCGAAAAAGAGAAAACATCCAGAGAGCAGCAGTTCTCAGGGCAAAAATACCTTGTTGATGCCTGAGGTCACAGGTGAATGGCCAGACTCCTTAAAGCTGATAGAGAGACAACAGTGACACAAATAAAACCAAGATATGCAGAAAAGCATCTCTTAGTTAACACACAACACGTCAAACCTGGGCTATACTGGGTGCAACACCTATCAACTAACAACAGGAAGATGAAGCTACAATTCACATGGGCTCACCAAATTGGACATCAGAAGATTGGAAAAACGTTGCTTGGTCTGATGAATCTTGATTGCAGTTCTAACATTTGGGTGGTAGGGTCAGAATTTGGCCTAAACAACAGGAAAACATGGATCCATTCTGCCTTGTAGTGATGGTTCTGGCTGGTGGTAATGGCGGTTTAATGGTGTACAGAATATTTTCTTGGATCATCATAGCGGATCATTTAAATGAGGACTATTGTTGCTGACCAAGTCCATCCCTTTGTGACCACAATGTAACCATCTTTCAGTGGCTAATTTTAATCCACATCCTCAACCACAACCCATCCACAACCTCTGGGATGTGGTGGTGCGGTAGATTCAGATCATGGATGCAGCATCGACAAATCTACAGCCTCTGTGTCAATATGGACCAAAATCTCTGAGGAATGTTTCCATCACATTGTTGAATCTATACCGTGAAGAATTAAGCCAGTCAAAAGTGTCATGGTCTCCCAGTCCTCCTGGTCGACGTGCCCTTTTCTCTCTCTCACACTCTCTCTCTACTTCCTTTGTGTGGGTGTGTGTTTGTGCGTGTCTTTGCGTGTGTGTTCCATAAATGGAATTTTACCTGGATCTCTGCCCTCATGACCTTACATCTGAAAAGCATAAGCGATTACACACCCGGTTGCAGCTGGCCTATTTAAAATGGAGGCATTTCCACATTTGACGCCAGATTGTTTCACTGCAGGAAGTAACCTGCTTGGCTCTTTATCTTCGTGAGTACTGAAAGAAAATCACAATTTTGGACTTACCTTGTTATCTTTTGTGCAGATGCCCATTGCTTTAACTGAGAATCAGAGAACCTTGAACTCACCTTCCCTGCCACATCACACTCTGCAGCTTCATTCATAACCAATTGTGTTAACCTGCCATTCTTTAAAACAAACATGAACTTTAATATCCGCGTTTTATATCCGTGTTCTGCTTTTGTGTCCAGGTCCATCCCCTTTAGCATGACAAAAAGCATGTCTAGTCTCGTACTAGGAAGGTATACCTTATAAAGTGTCTTCTGTGTCAGACTGCTAATCTCTAAAAATCAAAACAGATTCACTGAACTGAAACTTTTTGTCTAGTTTAATTTACTTTTTCAGTTACAGGAGTTATAAAACTAGCAGAACACGGCTTTCAATGGGTGCTTCACAGAGGTCTGAAACGCTCACCAAAGTGTTTTCTCTGAATCAAATCCAGCTCTTTATTGTTGTAGGAAGCATATAAATGCAGGCTTCCTGGTCTGGATTTTATTACACTCTTTTGGTCTGTAAAGTGTGACTCAATCTGTTCTACAGCTTCTCTGCTGTAGGGATTTAGTGAAGCATTCCTGCTGTGCTAGCTAAAAACCAACAGATGGCGACACAGACTGTGTGTCTGTTAGTTCCCTGACTGGAATTTGTACATCTTTTAATTAAAGTGGTTTACTGTGTACACTAGTATTGTCCTAGGTCTTCAGCGGGTTTATAGGTGACACATTTAATTCAATTTAATTTGAAAACCTGAACCCCAAAGCCCCATAGCAGTGAGATCTGTTGGCTTTGTTGTGCTGCGCGGGGCAATTTGCTGGCGTGGCTCGGCTTCACTGGTCTCATAAGAGGGAAGGATCAGGTTCTAGGTTATCATCTATGAAAATCCTGTGACCTGTCTTGGTAGAAGTAATTCCTTCATCCACATGGATCACTGAACGCACATGTTTTTCTGCATCAAGGAATTTTTTGGTGCCCTCAAGAGGTTGAAGCCAACCTAAAAGAAAATTCACTTACTCACAGCTTTGGTAAGTAGATTCCATGTTCCAAAAAATAAAATTATCCAACTGCCAGAACTAACCTGAAAATTGATCAAATTGTCTAAAATAAGATAACACGCTTGTTGTCTTTAATGTAGAAGCACCATTCATTCTTGTAGCCACCTATTGGTAATCATCTTCCCTGAGGCCATTCCTGAGCTGAGTAAAATGTATGTTAATGATATTGACCACATGTGATTACCTTCACACTCACTTGTAACCTAACTGAACACCTATGGGAGAGTTCGGACTGCTATATTAAACAACACCCTTCATTTTTATCACCAAAACACCAAACGAGGCAATATCTCAGAAAAACTATGTTGCAACCCACTGCTAGACTTCCAGATGCTTGGAGAGTCGATGCCAAAGCAGCACTCAATGATGGTTTTTCTTTCTCACCTGCAATATTTACTTCCCTCCCTGTGTTTGTGTCAAACTATCCTCAAATATATTTTTGTCATCTGCTTCCTGTGAGACTGTCACTTGATGTTCTTCTTATTTGGCCCTCGTGACGGCTCATCCGAGAGGATTCCTGGAATTTGTATTAGCATAATGCTGTGAGAAATGTTCCTGAGAACTATTTCATCATCATGCCGTTTCATGACAGGCCAAAAGCATTGATACCCAGAAAGCCTAATTTCATCACCACTGGGGAAAAATATTGATGTTTATTAATATCATAGTTGATCCATAATGAATTGTTTTTGGTTATTTTCATAAACCGCATAAGAAGGTCAAAGCACTCAGTGGATTATCAGATGCTATAAATAAACTGTGATGCTGAAAAAGATTAATATTTTCTGTTGCAACAGCATACCATTTTTGGTCTTATTTTGTCAGCCGTAAACTGGAGCAGCATTGATGCTAAAACCTGACGCAAGCACAAAAGAAACATTGCTGCACAGCGATTACATGATCTGCAAGTCTGTTATCTAAACTCAAACTGATGGAACATCATATTTAAAAACAAAATATTTCAAACTGCATTCATAATGCCAATACAATATTCCTTAAAATCTGGTAAAAACAAAGGGCAAAAAATACAACATAACTGAAGTAGTTTCAGAGACAATCTGGCACAACAAAACAGCACGACAAACACCAACAAATAGGTTGGGCCAAACACAGATTTTAGTAATGTTTAAAAACATCTTTCCTAACGACTGGCTTACAGCCTTATGTAACCTCTGCACCACACAGTAATCACAGTCATATTTTTTTGTGCAGTGCTGTTGGCACAACGTCAGTATGCTCAGATATCACCTCAGTGGGTGGCTGCGAGGAGGAGCAGGGACCCCTGCTGCTAGCTGAGCTAAGTAGAGCCAGATTGCTGTGAGCAGCATGGGAAGAAGACAGTACGTGTGAATTATTAGATGACCCTCCAGAGCAGCCAGAGACATGAAATCCTCTCCAGATGAGCCTTCTTACTTTGCAGAGAGGAGAGCACGAAGCCCTGGTTTCCACGGCAACAGGGAACCATGTCTGCCATGGAAAGCAGCACATGTCTCTGAAGGTGTTTTTTTTTCTTTCTCTCTAGTCCGTCATACTTTTTAATCCTCTGTCAGACTCATGGCTCTGCTGTGATGTCCTGTAAAACAAATTCTGCAAAAAAATTGAAATAAAACAACAAACAACATATCGAATTTTCTTAATCTGTGCAAAAATCAATAGTGTAAAAAAAAAAAAGGGACAAATTTGTCAATTTGTGGTTGTGATGGACTGTACTTGCATTGCTTTACTCCACTACAACTCAGAAACAAATATAACTGTTGACTCCACTGCATGTAGACGTTATTGTTTGCTTGGGATCATATCAGATCAACAATCCAAAATACAATAAAAAAATGAAATCATGATTTATAAATATGGTTGCAATTAGACTTGAGAGTGACAGGAATCTTTTTTATTTTGGTATAGCAAAGACACTATCATGATCTTAAGAGAGGGTGAGATAAGATAAAACTTTAATGATCCCGTAGCCGGGAAATTTGTGCATTACAGCAGCTCACTACAGGGAAGAATGAAAAGATAAATAAAATAGGACAAGTTAAATAAAATAGAATAGAAAACACTATATACGTAAAATATATAACAATACACATATACATATACACACATGTACATCAAAAACACTATATACAGATATCAGAACCACTATATGTACACATGTAGCAGGTCAAGTACGCAGCATACACAGTATGCGTTATATGAGTCAGTGTAATAAATAAAAATTTAAGTACTGTATGGCTAAAGTTATGGCACTGGAGGTAAGGTGTCCAAGTGAGTCTTGACATTATGACACATTATACAGTCTAACTGCTGTTGGGATGAAAGACCTGCAAATGCGCTCCTTCCTGCAGCGAGGATGTTTTAAGTCTTTGTCTGAAGGAGCTGCTCAGTGCACCCACGGTCTCATACAGAGGGTGGTGGGGGTTGTCCATGATGGATTTCAGCTTTGCTAACATCCACCTCTCACCAACCACCATCACAGAATCCAGGGGACATCCCAGCACAGAGCTCGACCTATGCACCAGCTTGTCAATTCTGCTCCCGTCCCTTTTGATGCATTTCCATCTGATACGCATCTGCTGATAGCTGTATCATCTGAGAACGTCTGTAGGTGGCCGTGGTCTGAGTTGTACCTGAAGTCTGAAGTGTACAGACTGAACAGAAAGGGTGAGAAGACCGTTTCCTATGGTGTTGAAAGCATTGGAGAAGTCAAAGAACATGACTCTCACGGTGTTCCCCGCCTGCTCCAGGTGAGAGAGAGCTCTGTGCAGCAGGTAGATGACGGTGTCAGGAACCCTCTCCAGATTCAGGCTCAGGTTGATGAAATGCAGGACCACTTGACATAGCTGGTCTGCACAGTCCCTGGTCAGTTTGGAGCTAATTCCATCAGGACGCACTGCCTTCTTGAGCTTTGTCTTCCTGAGCTGACTTCTCACCTGATCAGCTGTGAGGTGGATGTGTGGCTGGGTTGGGGTTGGAGATGGGGCTGGCTCTGTTGTGGGTGGGGGTGAGGAGAGTGCAGGCAGTGATGGTACTACACCAGGAGAGAGGGGAGACAGCATACGGAGGGGGGTAGATGGGATCTGAGGGGTGGGGGAGGTGGCTAATGCCCTAGAGTCAAATCCATTGAAAAACAGATTCTTGGGTGTATCCTCTTCCCCTAATCACCCTCTTGTGTATTTATTGTCTCAGTCTCCCCTCGTCCTTTGCCAGCATCTGCTTCCCGTGGCCCCATGGTTCCCAGCCTCAGAGTTTTCTAGTGTTATGTTTCTGTAGCTCTTAGTTCCATTTCGGACTTTGTATTTGGCCTTTGATTACCTGTCTTTGCCTCCACATCTCTGCATTTGGGTATCTCCATGGATACAATGGATGCAGTAACGGAGGAATGTAGCGCGGAGCTGGACAGGCTGTGTAAGATCACAGGCTGCATCTATGATTTGCTGATATAAAGACCATATCAGCCGGACTAGCTGACACAGCTACTCCAGTTCCCAAATATCCCCCTCAGGCTCATCATCATGATGTCGATGAGAGAGTGGCTACTAGCTCAGGAGTTGTCACTTTCCCTCACCCACTCTTCCACATCACCAATTCAATTCAATTGAATTCAATTTTATTTATATAGTGCAACCAAAGAAACAAACAAAAACAGTCACCCCAAGGCATTTTATAACCCCCCACAATCAAAATGACCCCCTATGAGCAAGATCTTGGTGATCTGCTGTGACTGGTTGGGGGTGAGGGAAGGGAGATAAGACAAAGGTTAATAATAACCAATGACTAAATACAGAGTGATGTACAAACACAGTGAAAATCAAGCCACTGCCAGCGATTTCCACTTTGCCGGGACAGCATCAGCAGCAACTCAGCACTCATGCCTCTCCTTCACCTGAGCCCTCAGTTATAAGGATGGGTTGGCTGCCTCCAGCCTTAAGCAGTTTGTCACCCGGGTTTACCGCACACAAGCCTCTTTTTTTTTGGCAGAAATGTGGGCCAAGGATGAAGAGCTGGTCACCGCTGCAACTCAATCAATCACTTTTATTAACCCTAAAACCACCCATTTAGGGGTATGAGAGCACAGTTTAAAATGTTTAAATTTACCACTGCTAGATAAGCAACATTAACGCAGCTTGTGTAGAAGAAAAAATGTAAAAAATAAAAAATAAATAGTATAAAAACAGACGAAAAAAACCCTGTAACATCTGTAAGTTATCAACCCAGTAATCAGCAGTTCAGAAAATTTAAATATATTTGAACAACAACAAAAAAAAAAATTATGTCTCAAATACTTTTCACGCTGAGTTTTAAAGAATGGGCAAACCAGTGTATAATGAAATTCATCACCAGTAGCCCTCATATTACAAAGATTACATTCAGCCCGAGCTATATTATTTAAAAGATGACCTTCTGTAATATGGAGACGATGGTTTCCACTTTGAAATTTAGCAAAAAAATGATACAATCATGATAATTCAAGTTAGAGACAAGATAGTTTTCAAAAGAATTTTCTAATTTAAAATAACAATAATTAGAACATAACCTGTTACTCTGAATTTCACCATACCAGTTCTGCTTATAAATATCATCAATTCTCAAACTCATAGTAATCATGAGCCAGGCAATATCAATAAATCCAATATTGGGCTATACATAAGAAAACCCACAATTATCTAGAATCTCTTCAACTTTTGATACCTATATTGATTAAAAACTTCTTTATCATACATATCTGTAAGTAATCTAAACATGGCATTGGAAAGCTTTTTTCCCCCTTACTATTGGTAAGATAAACCCAAAAATGTGTCATTCATTTGCATATTAATGCTTCAATAATAATAATAATAATTGACCCAATTCCCCAAACACCATAATTTTTTAAAATTTCTTTTGAAACATAATAATTTGATCTAATTTTTTAAAATCCCATACTTCAGATCCATACAGCAAGACAGGTATGATCATTCTGTTAAAAAGTTCAAACTCAATATCAAAAGGGAGATTCAACTTAAGTGCCTCGATTTTCAGACTAAACAGTGCACGTCTGGCTTGATTAATTTTTTTGTCAGTCGCTTTAGTAAAGTTACCATCATAATTGAAGGTGGTACCTAAGTATATATAATCACTACAAGCTTCGATCTTATTAGGGCCAAATTGGAAAATGGGAGGATTCTGAATTTTACCCCTTGGGAATGAAATAATTTTGGTTTTAGATGTATTAACCCTGAGTTTTCAATCCTTACAGTAATTGTAAACACAGTTAAGAGCCACCTGTAAGTTATTCGCAGATTCTGCCATAACAATAATATCATCCACATAAAGAAGCCTTGTGGCTACAAAGAAATTCAGAAAACTTGGATGCAAGGCTGTTTAAACCTTTGTAAGACCGGCTCAAATAACTCTCAAAGTCATTAAGATAAATGGCAAAAAGTAATGGCGAGAGGTTTTCACCTTGCCTTACCCCACATTACAGTTAAAGAAATCTGATAATTTAGAAACAACCTTAATACAAGATTGCTGTACAGGTTGAATAGAACATTGAATATTTTACCATTGATCCCATACCCAATAATTTTCTTCCATCTGCCCACCAACTCAAAGGCTTTTTTTGTAATCAATGAAAGCACAGAATAAAATGTTTCTTGTTATACAGATATAACTCAATAATAATTTGGGAGGAAGATATGATCCAATTTTGAGTAATTCTCTGTGAAACCAGTTTGCTATTCAACCAAGATGCCAGAGTCTAGCATTTATAGCATTAATATCAAACAATCCTTGTTCAGTTTACACTTATGCCTATTAAAATTTCTAAACTTAACTTCTTTACTGATGCCCAATTGTTTTGCCGTACCAATAAAAATAGAACACAATTCCTGAGTTAAAAGGTTTGTATCATGCCATGTAACAGAGTTCAGGTCTGAACTTGATACTCTGTCATTTAATTTACCAATCACTTCAGATAAACTTTCAAGTGCAGCCCTAAATTCATTGGCTACTTTTGAATTTCAATTTGTTTTTAATTGAACTTTTGAAGTATGATTACTTTCCAATGACAAATAAGAAACATCCAATGCATTTTATGTGAACTTGGTTTTGATACTTAAATTAACTGGGCAGTGAACATCAGAGAGATTCATGTCATACGGATCAACTTCAAAAGAATAGATTTTGTACATCAATTTAGGATTCATGATAGCATAATCAACTAGGTGGGGTTTCATCAAAATCAGCAAAATCCAATAAGCAACTAGTACGAGCATTAAAATACCCCAACAATAAAACTAAATCCTCATAGATATTATTAATCAAGATTAAGTCATCAGCTATAATATCAAATAAATCAACAGTGTGATAGATAGAATCTTCATGTGGGACATAAGCAGCACCCAAAATAAGATTTTCACCACATATGCCTAAGTCAATTTTAACGTATAGTACATTCTCAGAAGTGCTTTCAACAACTGAGGTGTGACTAAAAAAATTTCCACAAACAAGAATTCCTAATCCTTGTACAACACCATGCTTATGAGCTTGGTTTTTCTTACTCATAGTGATATACTTGAATCCTGGACACAAACTCGTAAGTTTGGTTTCACTTACACAAATAAAATAAAAATTGTTCACACGATTGTCTAGTAACCTTGATCTTATTTTTGATTTTAATCCACAAATGTTGATAGCAGAGAAGTTCAGTACTTTACAGTCACCTGTTTCATGTTTGGGGGTCAGTTAGTAACAATATGGACTCTTCAGTTTTTGAAACGGATTGCAAGGCAATGGTGTTTTCTGTTCTAGAGGCAGATACCGAGACCAAGGTTTCTGTTTGAGCCAGAAAATGTTGTACTACAGTTAACCCCTTTTGAGTCGACTCATTGTAAGAATGAAATTTGTATCCCTGTGGATTTTCATGTAGAACCTGAGTCTACTAAGCCAGTCAGGAGGGATTGAGAGTTGTATATTCCATTACCAGCTCAAACAGAATCTGTTACCCGTGTACCTGTGCTGGCCACTCCAGAGAATGTTTAGTGTGCACCTGAGCTAGACTCTCTGTTAATTATATTTATGAGCTAATGTTTTCCAAAATATGTCTGTGTAGGTTCTCAGCCATCCAGGTTATAGTTGTCTCTGGAGCTTGAAAAAGGGCAACTGGACCTCTTTGGACCTTTTTGTTTCTTGAAGATGTTTCACCTTTCATCCAAAAGGCTGCTTCAGTTCTCAAACCAAAAGGTGGAGAGACCCAGGTATTTAAACTCCAGTGGGCTTCGTCCCCTGGAGATGGTTGTGACCCACTATTGCTCATGCGCATAATCACATGTGCCAAGGTGTGAAAGGATCAGTGGTTTCAGGTGAAACCAATATGGGAGTTCGCTCCATTGTATCAAGTGACCTATTGAAGTCACCTGGACAAAGCTGTGAATGGGGGTTGAGTCACCTGGGGAGGGAGCTCAAGACAGCATTGTAAGTGGGAGAAAGTTGGTGACTTAATCCACGTCTTCTGTTCAGTGATGGTTGTTCACAGTGGACATAGATTGCTTCCTTTTCTCCTCTTTCAAACCATTTGTCATCCAGTCTAAAACGTGAACATTGGCATCCTCATAAGTGTTGTTGTCACTAAGGAGTGTAGTAATTTTGGTGTGGTAAGCAGTTGAATTACGAACAACGACGCACCTTCCCTTGTCAGCTGGTAGTATGGTGATATTTTGATCCTTGCTGTTTCTGTGGCTGTGATGAGATCCACTATGTTTCTGTGCTGGCTCCATCAAAAAATGTTTACTGTATACCTGCATCCTCAAAACAGTGCCCTTTCTCCTTTAGATGCAGATGCACAGCTGAGTCTGAGGCAAAGTGCCTCTTCTATGTTGTGCCATTTGTTTGTGAAGAGGCTGTTTGGTTTGTAGAGGTTGTAGAAATCATCATTGTATTTGAAACATGTTGTGGTAAGGCAGAGGTCTAAAAGTGCACAAATCTTATCTGGAGTAAAGCTGGTTCTGCTCCCTGTAGTCTCGACTGCCTCAGTTGTGAGTAAGCAAGTGAAAAGTGAAACCCCAGTAAAGGACACCATGATTTCATTTGTATTTAGTTTTACGGACCTTGTTGGTAAAATCTGTGGAGTTTTCAATGTGACGGGGTGTGTAGCCTACAAGTGGAGATAAGGTGGTGGCAAGATGCTTGGAAATGTTGTAGGTGACTGAGTTTATACTGCTGATAATTGGTCTGAGTGGGACTCCGCCTTTGTGGATCTTCGGAAGGCCATTAATGCATGGAGTAGTTTCCCCAGGGTAAAGATGGTAGTAAATTTCGAGATGTTGTAGGCAACAGATTACTTTTTTCTTGTAGTTGTTTGTGGAGTCTCGTCTTTAGTGTTGTTGTCACTAAGGAGTGTAGTAATTTTGGTGTGGTAAGCAGTTGAATTCCGAACAACGACGCACCTTCCCTTGTCAGGTGGTAGTATGGTGATGTTTTGATCCTTG
>VUQJ01027185.1:0-15639 GCA_015108635.1 Andinoacara biseriatus
TTTATTGTGTTTACAGACAGAATCACACACACACACACACACACACACACTACCAAAGACATGACCTAAAAATATTTATTATGCTTGAGTTATTTCATCATCAGGTTTAGGCAGTGAGTGTCTGACACATGTAAGTTTAGCTGCCATTGAGATATTTATGTAATATTTTGTTACCTTTTCTCCCAATGCTGATGCTATACTGTTATAAACTGGTTTTACTGACGACAATATATGTAAATAATAAATAAATAGCAGAAATCTGGGTAAAATTTGTTTCTATTTGTCTTTAGTCTTTACAGGCAAACAGTCATGCTAACATGCATTTACTTAAATTTTAAAACAGTATTAAATATTAAATCATTGACTTCACACAAGATTCTTTCCCATTTTATTGTGTTAAGCATCCTGGTCTGATCCATAGGAACTCGATTTAACGAAGGCACAAATCAGCCTTAAACCAGATTACAAACTGCCACACAGTCCATAAGCAGTGGCAAAGATCAACAATAACACGTGATTATGCAAATCATAAACATGTAATGTTTCACATATTGCATTTGGCATAATGAATAAATCATCTGATAATGGATACATTGCAAACTATGTACATACTGTTAATGTATATCTCAGATTAAACTAATACTGGCAGCCTAAAGTCCAAGAAATACTGTCGTTCATAACACAGCAACAGTGCTCCCACTGAGCAATCTATTCTCCCAATAAAAAAAGAGTCACTAAGGAAATTTGCTCTACTTTTGTTTCTGTTAGCTTAGGTTACAGTTGTTTGCTGGGTAATGATGGTTATGATGTTTGTGGGAACTTGCTTCTAAACACAACAGTGATTCTATGAAGTATTTTCCTGAATACAAAAGATTTCTACTTTAAGAATATAATCCACAGGTTTTTTTTAATGTTTAAAGATTGAGAGAGAAGTCAAGAAATTAAACAATATGAAATTCTCTTTTGTAATATGAAATTGTCTTTTGTAAAATATTTACAGATACACATGTACAACAGTGGCTGCACCGAATGTATAGCCTAAATAAACGCAGACACTCTCGTGTTTTTCAGTACAAATTCTAAATCAATACAACAGTGGAATGGCTCTGTGTTTGCTCTGCTTTTTGCACTTTACTAAGTTGTAAAGTGCCTTTAAAGACAAATAACAGTCAAAGTGTCAGTGATGCTCCACTGGGCTGGTTCGATCAGAGTCCTCTAGTCACGCGGAGCTGCTTTTGTCCCTCATTATCATGACATCAACTTCAGCCTCACCCTCTTCACCTTTTTCCCAGGGACAGATGACTACTTTTTAGATGCTATAAAACTGGAACTTTCACTGTGAAGAGAACAAAAATATAACACGTAAAGCTAATTTTGTATCTACATCTGTGTGTGTGCTTACACGATATTGCATTTATAGTTAAAGCTCTCATGTTGACACTTTGAGGTGTCATTGCATGTAACAGCTGTATGAGAAGAGATTAATGTGTATGCTGCTTCACTGTGATGTCTTGGACATGAACTGGGTCATTATAAATCGTTTTAATTCATTTTATTAACTATTTAAAAAATTTAACTTTTCAAATACAAACAAATAGGCAATTTCAAAACTAATTAAAGTTTGAGATGAAGAAGGTACTGACAGTCAAAGGCACGTTCACAGATGAAACCGATGCGGTCAGTGCAGTAAAAGTCATTCCAGTTGGCATTATGGATAAGGCCAGCACAATCCTCGCCATCTTCGTGGCCATGCTTCCAGTTATCAGGCTGGCCAGGCTTCCAATTCCTAAAACCAACCACAAAGACACTTGGCTGCACTCATAAAACCTGTCCCGTACAATAAAAATATATTCATCGATTTAAAACTTACGTGAAAACAGGTACGGTTCCATCCACCCACTTCCAAACATTTTCCTCCTCTCTGTCACTAAGTCCCAGCCAGAAATATCCCTTTCCTGTGATGGCATTCCTGACAAATTGCTATAGGTAGAACAGCAAGGAAGATTTAATGAGAAAATTAGTTCATAATAACATTTTATGTTAGTTTAAATTGTTCAATTGTTTAAGATTAGCAACAGCAGAAATATCTGGGCCTAATTGAATTCACCTGTTCCTCGTTGTTATTGATAACGAGCATATGAGCTGAAACGTTGGCACAAAATTGCTTGGCCTCATCAAAATTGAGCCTCTGTGAACCGTAAGACAAGTAATAGCAGCTGTCTCCAAACCTTCGGAACTCACGTGGACAACCTGGAAGAATAAGTTACCATATGCATATTATGTAAGCAAAAAAAAAAATCACTGGAGATGCTTTTTACATAGTGCAAGGTATCAGCATTTACAAAAAGCTTTATCCAGTCATTTAACTCACCAGGCTTTGGGCTTGTGGCGACAGGGGGCTGGACAGACACAGAGCCTTGTGGTTCCTCTGCTAGTTTAGAAGGTTGAGATGGTTCGGTGGGTTGAGGGACCTGGTGGACCTGAGTGAGCTGAGGTGGCTTTACAAATATGGGAGTAGCGGGCAGCCCTGGAAGACCTGGAGGACCAGAAAGGCCAATGGGTCCAACAGGCCCACGAGGTCCCTGTAAACCTGCAGGTCCTGCTGCTCCTCTGGGCCCTTGTGGCCCTAGTGGTCCTGGCATTCCAGGAGATCCATCCCTACCGGGAGGCCCTGCAACCCCAGGGTCACCTTTGTCACCAGGCATTCCAGGTCGACCACCAGACCCTCTTGATCCTTTAGGTCCTGGAATACCTCGCGGCCCAGCTGAACCTTTTGGACCTGTAGCACCTGGTGGTCCAGCTGCACCATGCTCTCCTTTAGGTCCCATCAATCCTGGCAGTCCTTTGTCTCCTTTATCACCTTTTTGTCCTGATTGGCCCATTGGCCCCTGAGGACCTCTGTCACCTCTGGGGCCTCTTGGACCTGGTAGGCCTGAAATAAGAGCAGATAAGTGGACTATAACAGACAAAAGATTAAATAACAGTTAAGGGCTGCATGCACTGTCAGACAAAACATTACCAGTGGATTCTTGTACTCTTTTATTTCTTTTTCCTTTCCTTTCCTTTCTTTTTTTTTTTTTTACAATGCACTACACACCAGAAGTGGTGCAATTCTCTTCATCATAAGAAGTCATTAATAATTCATAGATATGGTTCTTCTGAAGGCCAGAATCTGGTAGACTTACTCAAAGAGACTCAAAATTACTGTTCTGAAAATCAGGTGCAAAAACATTAATTAAAGAAAAAACAAATTAAAAAAAATTCTAAATACACTATATTTTGGTTAAAAATGTCCTAGTTCAATAGAGTACCTACAATAATTAAATCATCGCATAATTTCACTAATAATGAGAAAAGATGCCTTATTTGCATGTCGGCTATCAGATAAAACGCATATATGATCAAATACTCTAAAAGATGCACACCAAGTATTTCTTACCTTGTAGGATGGTAAAGTTGGTGATAAGTTGTGTATGCTTGCTGTCCACTAGCTTCATCTCCTCCATCACCACAGACAAGTTGTTAACTTCTCTGTCCAACCTAGCTACTAGCTCATCCTGCTGGGCGCGCAGCTCTCTATTGTCTGCCCTGGCCTGTGCCACACTTCCATTGAGTCCCAGTAAAAGGTCTGAGTGTCGCAGTACGGTCTCGGCACAGGACCTCAGGCCATTCAGCTCGGAGCTGATGACACCAAGAATCTGTGCGGCAAAGCTAACGTTTCCAGTCACACGGTCCATGTCACTCTCATGTCTGTCTAATCGTGCTTCCATTTCGTCAAACTTAAATGACGTGACATTATCATGGTCTCTCTGGTGGTCCATCATCTCACGCAAGCTCTGGTCATGCCCTTCAGTGAGAGCTGAGGTGTTCTGAATTTGGCTGGCCAAAGTGCCGAGCTGAGCTCCCAAGTCATCCAATGCATCTCCACTGGACCTGGTCAAGGCTGAGTTGTTTGCTGCCAAAACCTGAAGGTTCTGAACTTTTTCTTTTAGCCATTCTGTGTCAGCCCGTGTTTGTCTGGCTGTTTGCTGCAGAATCTGATAGTCATTTTTCAGTTTCTGAACTTCCTGCCCTACATCTTCAATTGTCTTCTGCAGTGAGCTGAGCAGATTGCACTGCTGGGCCTGCGTGATGTTCAGTGCACTGACAGCAACCTCCGTCTGGCTCTGTACTTTGACCTGGCTCTGCATCTCAGACTGGAGCCGTGCGGTGTCTGCCTCAAGGCCGTCGATCATGCCACTGTAGGAGGTCAAGGTCTGTTTGATCCCACGCAGTGAAGCAGCATTGTTTTCCATAAAACTCTGCAGTGAGACATGTTCATTTTCCGTGCCATGCCCTGTTTTCCGAAGTTCATCCAGTCTGTCACTGTTACTCGTTGCTCTGTGGACAATGTGCTGAAGCTGATTCTGTAATGCTTCTAGATCTGACTTGAAAGTCTTAATTTCACTGGTGGCATTAATTGACATTGCTCCAGCCTGATCATCTGAAAAGGGGACACAAAAATATCTGTCAAAAGAGCATATAACTGAAGTATGATATTGTCTTGTGTTACTGAGACTTACCTAGTTTCTTTAAGTCTGTCTCAACAGCACTGATCTTGTCTCCATAATTCTGCATGCCCACTGTCACATTGTCCATTTTCTCAACCACTAAGAAAAAAAGGAAAGATATATTTTCTTTATTGTAAATCAGAGGCCAAAAAATACAAGCATTCTTTACTTAGGTAGAAGTATAGAAAACTTTGCTAAAAAATACTCTGGTAAAGGTTGAAGCACTGATTCAACTTCTTTACTCAAGTAAAGTGAAAAAGTACAGGCTCTTGAATATGCTCAAAGTCTGAAAGCAAAAAGTAGCTCATTGAAGGTCATTTCTACCAGCTATTTCTATGCAAAGCACCCTGAACCTTTTGCTACATTAAAATAATAATCAAATAATATTAGTTCATGGGAATACAAACTTATTTTTGGACTTTGATTCTACTCTTAAACAGCAAAACTAGTACAGCAGTGGGTTAAAGTGGGATGTGGCAGTTGGGGGAACCCAAGATTGGTTGTAGTAGCTCAGCATGGAGAAAAGAATCACAGTAATTTCTATTGTGAGCTCCAGTAGATTTACTTTGTGTGCAGGCCGTGATCAGCTGTTGCTGCTCTGAGGTTTACGGCTCTTTGTGGATTTACAAAACTGTATTCAACTAGATGTAGCCCAGTATTTCACAAGCCAATCGTGGCTGATTTCCATTCCCCACACTGACAGTATACTGTTGGAATAAAGGTGGAATTCAGAGAATGAATCTAAGCATCATCAACTTAAATTCAAATTATCCTCTGCTACACTTGATGTAACCAAACTCTGACCAAGAACACCACAGCCATGTGCACCAGTCCATTAAACCTAAAGTAAAGTAACCTAAAGTAAAAAAGTACAGATATTTGTTTTTAAATATAGTAAAATTAAAAAGTTGTCAGAAAAATACTCAAGAAAAGTACAGACACCTCAAAATGCTACTTAAGTACAGTAACGAAGTATTTGTACTTGATTGCTTCCCCCCTCCGTTGTAAATATTTTTAGTATGTACTGTACATAAACTTATTCTTAACAGCAGAGGGCGCTGTTGCATTCATACCTCTCCAATGAAGAACTGGAAAGTCAGAACATCAATGATGCGCACATGGTGTTGAATGGAGTGAAAAACTTTCCTAACATTTTTGGATCCGGGCAACTGTGTATCCGTCGATTGATACAAATCTCCATCCTCAGTGAACATTCACAAATTCCACTTCATTAGTGTAAACAATGCCGAACACATAATCAATACCACACCAGCGCACTCTGACTCTGGCTCCTCTCTCTCTCTCTCTCTCCTTACATCTGCTGGAAGAGTGTCCTCTCTTCCATGGTTTGTTTTTCTCTCAGTGTGTGGGCGTCTAAAAACTGAACTGGAAAACACCCGAAGCGCTCACTGTTATCATTCCAGGAGTGATAAAAACATGAAACAATAACATGTACTTGGGACAAACAAAAATTATTTCAAAGAGCTTGTTGGGTAACTGCTGAGAACTGGCGTAAGAAGGTTGAATCTCCTTTCAATTGGTCTCATTTTCTCTAAAATAGTCATGTGCTTTTCTTTGGGGGGAATCATAGAAACACTTCATTCATTAGATAAAAGTGATAAAAAAAACAGAATAAAACAGAAACACCTGCAAAACTTCCCACTAATCTTCAACATACCTTCTTTCACCCTTCTATTAACCTTTCCATCCTTCTCACATTCCTGTATTGGAAAAGCATTATGAGTTATATAAGGTTGTTAACTTAAGTCTTACTGGCTGCCTCTTGTGACAAGTTATGAGCAGAAGGTAGGCAGTTACTCAAACTGAGATTAACGCTGATGAATGTTGCTGGAGCAGTATTCAATAAACAATGCTTTAACAGAAATGAAAGCATTAATTTGAAGAATAGTTGCATGTCCGCTACAAAGAATTCAGTTCACATTGGTTTCCTGGAAACTCAAAGTATTTTGGACACTCGTAGCAATTTGTGAGTCAGCCTGTGGTTCATGAGACAACAAATTGCAACCAAGCCATAAAATCTCCTTTGGGCTGTTAAGCTGGGATAGTTGCTGCACGGTCACCTGGTAGACATTAGAGCCAAGCCATCAAATTCACTTGGGCTTGACCTAAAGCTGGAAACCTAAAACAAACCTGACAGTGCTTAATTCTGATTTAAATCTAAACTAGTTTGAATTAAATCTTCCCCCATTAGGCAAATGCTGTCTGTTGCCTGTGTAGCAGGTAAGACTATAGCAATATTTCATTCAAGGATATTTTGACATGTTTTCTATGAGTGCTTTGGACCACAGATGTGTTAGGCCCAAAATGCATTCCACACTGATGGCGCCTGAAATGATTGGAATTCCTTTCTGTTTCTATTTAACGCAGTTTCCCCAGTTCAAACAGGGAGAAACAGCAAAATACTTGCCGTAAGGACAATGACACACAATCTGTTTCCCATTCTGAGCTGTGGCTAAAGATGTCAAATACTGTGGACAGTAAACAACGGTCTCTGTCAACAGAGTGGTTAATCTTAGGTCAAAGCCTCTCACTTGACTTTTTGTGATACAACCATCTGAATTTTATCAGGCATCAGTGATAAAGACAAAGGCAAAGAGACTGGAGGACAGGGCAGGGAAGGAGAAAACAGAGCAAAAATCAACAAGAACAAAAAAATTACGCCAATTATTGCACTTATCATCCTTCCTGGACTTTCTATCCATCCATTCATTTTCTTCTGTTTATCCTTTCAGTGTTGTGGGGGGCACTGCAGCCTATCCCAGCTATCACAGGGCGAGAGGCAGGGTACACCCTGTACAGGTTGCCAGCCTGTCGCAGGGCCAACACAGACACACAACCATTCACATTCACACCTATGGGCAATTTAGAATCAACAATTAACTCTAACCCCAGAAAGTGCATGTCTTTGGACTGCAGGAGGAAACCAGAGTACACGGAGAAAACCCACGCAGACACTCCACACAGGAAAGGTTCGTGCCATGGTGGATTCAAACCCAGGACCTTCTTGCCGTGAAGCAACAGTGCTAACCACTGCACCACTGTTTTCCTTCTACTAGCTAGAACAAAAAGAAATAAAGAACCTAGCTTGAAGGAAGAGAGAGAAAATCATACAGAAATAAACTCATACTCATGAGCTCACACTTCCCATGAACCTGATCATACTCAGCCAGCAAACACACCTATTGGAGCACAATACAGATTTATACATCAAACGCAAATTGGGGCAATTGTTATAAAGCTTGTGTGTAAGTTCAATAAGGAAGATCTATATTCACTCCTGTGTCTGCTTTCCTGGGTATTTGACTGCTAGTTTATTCTCCTCATCACTTCTGCTCTCCTATGCTGTCAAACCCAAAGCTGTCATCATTACACTAGTCTAATCATCTTTGTGCCTGCCTTCTTCAAACCAATCAGTCTCCACTCTTTAAATCTCACTGCTTACCTGCCATTCTCCATTACAGACTCATTCGTGTCTTATTGAAATGCCCTTTGATAGTACAAGTAATGTCAACATGCGACACAACATGGCTTAATTCACATGTAGATGGAATGGCAAGAATATTTTATAATGCTAGTCCATGGCCGGGAAGTGAAGAACACAATTTCATAATCAAATAAGTAAATCAAATGTTGTATTTTGTTTTTGTCAGTTGAGCTGTTACGGATGTCAAGACTTGCAGTCCATCTGAAATCTACAGTATTGTTCGAGAAAGCATTTTAACTTTAACTTCAAGTTACCACTTACCTTTGTATCCAAGGATAACCACCGCTATGGTGAGCAGGGCGCAGAGCACATAGAGGAATGCAATCGCCGCCCTCAGTGCCCAGTCATTTTTACACTTGGTGCACTCGGTACCCTCCTGAATTCCTGTAACACACAACAGGGTCTGTGTCACAAACCAATGAACAGTATGCAGCAGATTGACTTTGAGCAAGGAGAATGGCCCAAGTATGAGTTACAATAGCAGTAGAAACTCATGCAGCTGAAGAAGGAAGTTCATAAAAACAAACAAACAAATGTTTTCATATAATAAGCGAAACCACACGGATTCTTTCTTTTTTACGTCATAACTAAGTTTAGACCTGCGTGTCTGTGGTGGTGCATGCTGTGCTTTTCTCCAGTCAAGTATCAATTGGAAACATTTGGCCTCATTAACTGGCAAGAAGACTCACTCTGAAACTTTGAAAACACTGCACATGTGTTATCCATATGACTGAGGAACCAAAACAAAACACGACTTTTCCCCTTCTGTGTCACTGGCATCCAACCTAAAACACTGGGACAGTAAGATTTTTGGACATTCATGTCACACATGTTTACCTCTGCTTCTTAAAAATCACAAACACCAAGTGATACAATGCCAAACATTGTAGGCAGGACAGTTGTTTGACTTTATTCGAACTGACAAAGTAGTCTGGCAGTCTGCAGGGCTTTTAACTAAGTATAATTACAAGAAGAATGTCATTTATAGAAACCTGGTATCTACCCGCCACGGTCACAGAATACAGTCAGAACATTCCATACAAAAGATAACCTGAGCAGTTGAGTATAAGATAACTTGTAAAAGATAACAAGTTATCGTATATACAAGTTATTTTGTATTAAAAGATTATATGGAGACAAAATAAGATGCTATGGAGCCTTCCATTCAGCCAGGTCAGCTTAACAGAGATAAGAACAGGATCTTTCCAGCACAGCAGCAGTGTAGATAAAGGCCTCACAGTACAAACTTCAGGAATACCTAACATTACTGTTTGTTTACAGCCTGCCTAATGGCCTGGCTGCTCATGTTTCTTTACTACAATATCACATAATTATTATAACTCATCAAAACCCAAGTTGTAATAAACCATTATTTAAGATCTCTTTAAATGGTGTCCTGCACTAAAGAGTGATGAAGGAATTACCATATTAGTACAGAGAACACAGGAATAATGATACTGTTTAAAAAATGTTGGCATTCAAATTGAGCTTCTGAGTTAGGATAACATATATAAAGTTTCTTCAAGTTAGTAAAATTAATTAATAGTTTTGCTTGTCTTTTGAATCTCAAATGAAACATTACAGTCATGTGAAAAAGACCATGTTCAGGGGAGTCGTGTGAAAATCTGAGTATACCCTTACTGCTTCCGCAAGAATAGAGAGTAAGTAGCAGCCAGATGGTGCAAATCAGATATACTTCATTATCAGCAAGTGTTACCACCTCATTAAAAGCAGATGTTTTGGCAGTTTGCCGGTCTGACGCATTCAGGTGTGTGTGATCTTCCCAGGAGTGGACATCCCAGCAAATCCCTCCTAAGGTCAGACTTTGTAATAGTCAGAGAAATGGGGGAAAAAAACCCCAAAAAACTAAAAGCTACATCTCAGACTCTGCAGGCCTCAGTTTGCATGTTAAATGTTAAATTTCATGAAAGCACAATTAGAACAAGACTGAAAAATTACGGCTTGTTTGGAAGGCCTGGCAGGAGAAAGCCTCTTCTCTTTAAAAAGAGCATGGCAGCAGGGCTTAGGTTTGCAAAGCTGCATCTGAACAAACCGCAAGACTTCTGGAACAATGTCCTTTAGACAGAAGAGACCAAAGTATTTGGACATAAAGTACAGTGCCATGTTTGGTGAAAACCAAACAGAATATCAACACAAACACCTCATACCAACTGTCAAACAGAGTGGTGGAGGGATGATGATGTGGGCTTGCTTTGCACCCACAGGACCTGCTCACCTTGCAGTCATTGAGTCAACCATGAACTCCCCTGCATATCAAAGCATTCTAATAATAATAATAACTTCATTTGTATAGCACTTTTTAAAACACACAGTTATAAAACAGTTTGACTAAAACCACACATTAAAGTTAAGTGTACATGCTCCAGCATACAGGCACACAGTCAAACATATGGTCTCACATTCATTCCAACACACACACTTTCATACACACATTAGACGTGAACCACAGCCAAAAAATAATGGGAGAAAGATTAAGGCAAAGCTAACCTATAAAAATGAGTTTACAGCAGCCGTTTGAAACAAACCACAGACTCAACCAGCCTAACAGGCTCTTCCAAAGTTTAGGCACTACAACCTCTGGATCTAAAATGAGAGCAGAAACATTTGATCAGCTGATGGGGAGGCCGACAATTTTAAGTGCTTATATAGTGTAAGCTGTTTAAAAAAGAACAAGTATGACTGTTTTCCAGATTTGTTTACAGTGCAGTATTGCTGTTTTAATCCTCATTCGTGTACATGTTGGTGTACTTTTCCTGTGTTAGCAGTATTACATTGTTAAGAGTTCATCATATGTCACATTAGTAAGTATTCTAGACTCACGTGTGAGACCATCAGTCCGGCAGCTAAAGGTTGGCCGAAACTGGTTTATGCAACAGGACAGAAATCCCAAGCAGAGCAAGAATCAAGGTTCTGCAGTCCGATCAAAGTCCAAACCTCAGTCTGAGTGAAATGCTGTGACAGGACCATAAGAGAGCTGTGCATAAACAAATGCCTGCAAGCCTCAATGAACTGAAGCAACACTGTAAACAAAAGTGGGCCAGAATTACTTCACAGCAATATAAGAGACAGGTAAAGTCACACAGAAATGATTACTTCAACTTATTGTTGCTAAAGGTCATTTTACAAGCTACTGAATCGTGGGGGGCACTTAGTGTTTTACAAGCTTAACTAGAGTCTTATAAGTGTACTATGTTGGTAATGCTTCTGGGTCAATCCTCTAGTCAAAATGTGCCCGTTGGCATTATAGGTAAGTCCAGCTGGGCTGACATCGTCACATGACTTTCTCCTTCAAACAGCATCAGAGGCCTCAATCTGTCCCGTTAAGTCATGTCAACCATGATGGGACAGAATCTGTAGCCAAAGGAGGTTCTATCCTTCAAAGTCGGGGGTGGGCCAGGACCACCAAAGGGGTACTGAGGGTTTGGTCTTTCTGCTTTGGACCCAGACATCTGTGCAAACATCATGTCTGACAGACTGTAAGGGGCCCCACTGTGGAGCTAGACGCGGATATGCCGGCCACTGTTGTCCTTATGAGTACCGACAGCCTCATGATGGGAGTGAGTGTGGAGAGCTCCATCAGAGAACCCCCCACTGGCCCTGAACACATGTTGTTTAAAGTACAACATCACACCATGTAAACAAGCAGCTGAATGTCTGCAGGTTCTGGGTCAAAAGCAAGGCAAGTGTGGTAATGACTTTCAAATATGCTTTTGCAGCAAAACTCTTTCTCCCGTTCAGGTTTATTCCACGGAAATAAAAAGAAAAAATGTCTGTGGCTTCAAAATCTTAACCAAAGATACAAAAGAGTGTTTTAATTGTTGCGACAGATGCTTAAATTTAGTCTTTGCACAGACTTTTTTAGTTCCTGCAGTTAGAATGACTACAATTCAGCACATACTGTGTATAACCTGGGTTAAAACCGTAACTACCATGTTCTCCCCACAGTGACGCTTCCACTGAACTAACATGGAAATTCATTCTGGGCAGAGCAGCTGATGACTCGTTCCAGGGCTGTAACATTTTCCCTCTGCTTGTCATTGCAGGCTTTTTTTTTTTTTTGCTAACCTCTAGATGATTTTGCATAAACAACAATTTTGTGTGATGTGGTCCACAGCAACACCTCCAAGGTAGCTAAAGCATTCGTTTACAGAGAACCCAGCGAGAAAATAAACCTACATGGTTTCTATAACCATTCATCAGACACTTTTGATTGTTTTGTCACACAGGTGATGTTAAAATATGTTAAGATAAACAATAGTCACTCCAACGATAAACTCATACTGTCCATTTTAAGCATGATAATCAAAGTCCAGTACAGCAAAGTGATAATCAAATATGTCACACAGATTCTTTTTTTTACTGGCAAAGGAAAATCCAAAGGAAAGTAGAAACAAGACTCAAATTCGAGTGCTGTAGTCTGATAAGAGAACATCAGAAGAAGCCGTCCATCCATCCACTTTCTTCTGCTTATCTAATTCAGGGTCGC
Source organism: Andinoacara biseriatus (assembly GCA_015108635.1). Taxonomy (NCBI): domain Eukaryota; kingdom Metazoa; phylum Chordata; class Actinopteri; order Cichliformes; family Cichlidae; genus Andinoacara; species Andinoacara biseriatus. Next base: position 12,563 of record VUQJ01027185.1, read on the forward strand.
AGGGGGTGGGGTTGGGGGCTGGAGCCTATCCCAGATGCAATAGGGTGAGATGCAGGGTACACCCGGACACGACGCCAGTCCATTGCAGCATAAAAGACATAAAGTTCTCTCTATGTACGTCCAAGTTTTGCACTGTACCTCATTAGTCAGCACATGTATTGCGTTTTACCATTGTGATTGAAACATAAATATGAAGACATATGCACATCATGAGCTGACTCAAAGCACATTGTTAAACCAAAAGCCTGGTGCAGATCGCAGAGAAGCAGCCAGCAGCCAGAAAGATCCCAATCAGCAGGCTGGACTTGAGCCACATAATCCCCACGAGGCAAATAAATGTCAGAGACGGCTAGAAAGAGCAGCGGTGTGGTGGGGGATACTGCATCTGACATTTTATTGCTGTCAAATGAAAAGCGTGTACCTGCAGTTTGGGCCTGTTTTTTTTTTTTTTTTTTTAATCATTTGGGCTTTTGAATGAACACAAAAAGAAATAAATTTCCAGAAACATTCAACACTACTTTTTGTAATCTTGAGAACAAATGCTAGCTCTGCACGAATGCCACTGCTTCTGTCTTTGGGTCAAGATAGATGGATTACCAGGGAATGTGCTGCAGGGATTCACTGTGTCCAGAGGATGAATGACTCTTCCTGTAAACGTCCAAGGTTCACATTTGTGGTTTGCTTTCCCTGAAACTACTGAATGGATTGCCATGACCTTTGGTTAGGTGATTTTTTTTTTTTTTCTAAATCTGAATTTAGCATTATGACCGACTGGATGCAAAACTAATGACGTTCCCACTGACTGTTTAAATGATAACAGTATGTGCATACAGTTAACAGCACCCGTTAAACATCGGCATGTTAGAATTGTAACTGGTAGCATAAACATTGCTAAGCTCTACACTTCCACACAGAATCTTCTCTGCAAAGAACAATTTAAACCTCAAATGCCCATTGGATAAACTGCTTTTTTTTCACACTTCAGTTTAGTTTTTTCAGCCCTGCTGGTAAAGAATACCAAAATAGCTCTGACCCAATAGATTAATTCCTTTGGTACACTGGGGCATTGGTAGATCATAGTAGATCATGTACATCTTGTACTTTGCGGGGCCTCTATGAGTAGAGCTTTTTCAGGTGTATCTTGTTCCCATCTGGAGATCTGAGATCTGGAGAGTATGGAGGCCATGCAGGTCAATGCTGTGAGCTGTTTCAGTATTTAGCTTTTATTTATTTTTTTGGTTGGAGGTGCCCCCTGCTAGGGGATACTGTGGTCATTTGGGAGTCCCATTGCCATGAGGGTGGTTGGGGGCTTGGTCGAAGTAGCATCCAAATGCCTGCCAGGATCCAAGGTTTCCTAGCAGATCATTGCCATTGTATTTTAATGACAAGATCAATGATGTTGATCAACTTGACCTTTGAGTGATTTCATTGTTGTCGGTGATACTTAGGAGGAGTTTTGCTCAGTTGTGAATCAGTTTTGTCTTTTGTCAAATACTTTATTGTTGTCATGAAAGTGGAAAAAAGACAGAGGCAGGGGATTATGAGACAGGGGAAAAACAGGCAGTGAAAGATGAGGCATTCCAGTGTGGAGTCCATAAAACAGCTGTATTTCATCTGGACTCTGAGCCAGTCAAAGAAAAAATTCCGCAGTTCCTTGTACCTGACAGTAGACTTACTTGCAAGCCCTGTCTGCCTCCTGCCTAGCAGTGGAAATTTCCATAGCAACACAAAGAAAGCTTGTACAGGCTAAAGCCTTTTTGCTACCACAGGAACTCTTTGATTTCACAGCTTTCTCTTTTGTATGAAAGCTGAAAATGATAACAAGCCAAAAGCCATTAGTCACACAGAACCTCTCTCCTCCACCTGAATGGAGCCTGACAGAGTCTAATGCTGTCAATACTGTTTTCCTGTTCCCTGTTCCTCGGGGAATGCAAATATTTCTCTTTTAAATGGTAAACCACTGTGTATCCATCTACAACTGTAAACTGTGGATCTACAAACTGTCATAACTTCAGTTACAGTATTTGTGGTTCCAGTTCCAGTTTGTTATTTATTTCCATAATCATTCTTGGACTTGGCTTTTTTACAGTTTGGTTTAGAAATTGCTTCAACAAACCAAGTAGATGCACAAAAAACAAGCAGTTTATCAAACAAATGTAACGCGGTGCACCAACAAGGATGCAGCAATCCATCCAATAAATGCTGAGCTATTTCAGCACGGAGCAAAGCAAACTACACTTTCATCTCGCTCTTTCATCAAGTGCAACTTGGGTTTGAAAAACTGAGGACCGTGTTAAAACTCTGAACGGGTTTTGCAAGGTGCACTGAGGTCCTGACGTCCCCCTCTGGCTGCTGCAGCTATAAGTCGCCAACAGGAATGTTAACAAGTAAGCACTATTCAACAGAAGCTACCGCTGAGACAAATTACTAAGGCATTAGGTTCCTTGAATTGCTGAGCTAGCTTAGCATGCCAGGGCTCTATGTTATTTTTTTTTACTTTAAAGTGTCATAAACCTGCTAACAGGTTTATGACACTTTAAATTGGCCCTCAGGTCCTCTAACACATCTGGACTTTGTTACAGTGGAGCCAAATCAAAGGATGCATGCAAACATTTGATACATCATCCCTTCGTGCCAAGCAAGTGGCTACATTTTTGTTTTGTTTTTAACTTTGTTGCAGTAGGCTATTTTGGGTGTTTTTATAAGAAACCTACCTAGTGGTATTCACTTCCTTTACTTGATGAGTAAGGAGATCAGATGTTTACAGTTTGAGAGAACTGTATGATGTTGGAAAGAAAATAATATATGGATAACTCCATGTCTGAACAGGATGGCATGCCCATGTTACACACACACACACACACACACACATATTGCTTCAAGCTGAAAAGGCTGAACGTGGTACTCGGGAGGCGTTGGCCAGAGACCATAACACAAACACTACTGGGATATACAATATGGTCGAGTGTCTTGAACTCATCCCCTCTTCAGAATCCCGTCGACCTTCAAGTCTTACACAATGGGGGCCTTCTTTTTCCAGTTTCAGTTTTAGCTTGTGAGATTTATTGCAAAGCAAA
>VUQJ01027187.1:0-11209 GCA_015108635.1 Andinoacara biseriatus
TGCAGACTGTGCAAAGATGCCCCTGAAACAATCCAGCACATAACAGCAGGGTGTAAGATGCTAGCAGGCAGGGCATACATGGAACGCCATAACCAAGTGGCTGGCATAGTATACAGGAACATCTGTGCCGAGTATGACCTGGAAGTCCCAAGATCAAAGTGGGATACGCCCCCAAGGGTGGTTGAGAATAACAGTGCTAAGATCCTGTGGGACTTCCAGATACAGACAGACAAGCTTGTGATGGCTAACCAACCGGACATTGTAGTGGTGGACAAGCAGCGGAAGAAAGCCGTAGTGATAGATGTTGCAATACCAAGTGACGGCAACATCAGGAAGAAGGAACACGAGAAGCTGGACAAATACCAGGGGCTCAGAGAGGAGCTGGAAAAGATGTGGAAGATGAAGGTAACGGTGGTCCCCGTGGTAATCGGAACACTCGGGGCAGTGACCCCCAAACTGGGAGAGTGGCTCCAGCAGATTCCTGGAACGACATCTGAGATCTCTGTCCAGAAGAGCGCAGTCCTGGGAACAGCTAAGATACTGCGCAGGACCCTCAAGCTCCCAGGCCTCTGGTAGAGGACCCGAGCTTGGAGGACAAAGACCGCCCGGAGGGGCGAGCTGGGATTTTTTGGATTTATATAGCGAGAGATAGAGTTGAGAGTATAAATTACAAATCCAGGGTTTTATATTGTCTTCCAGTATAGCTTTGCTTTGTCTTTTTTATCTTCATGACTAATGACTAATTATCTTCATGACTAAAACTTTCTTCAAAGATAATAATTATTAATAATTATATTCCTGTCATGGGAAACCCATGTATTTGTATTCCCTTTCAGTGCATGTAGAACGGAGTCCACGGGTTTAATAAGAAAGATACAATTTCCCCTAAACACACACACAAAGACACTGAACAAATGTGTTCTTTACCTCGCTCAATTTTCCTTTCAGTGTCCCATTTCACATTCCTTGGAACCTCCCAAACATGTGTTGTCCTGCCCTGCCCTCAGCTGGTGGAGGACTGCAACAGCATCCCGAAGCGGCCTGCTTTGTTTACCGTGGGTCGATATTTCAGAGGCGAAGGAATTGATTACACATGAAAACCAAATTTCATGAAACATGGAAGAGAGGTGGAGCATGGGAAAAGGCAGAACGCATTCAATTTTGTTGCAGATCAGGATTTTCTGTAAAATTGGCTTTGACACGCAATGCACTCTCTCCGAGAGCCCACAGAGAGCTGCTAACCCTCATTCACTGACACACCCAGAAGCAGCTGCATGCTAAGATACAGATAACTACAACCAAAAAACAAACTAAAAGCATTTTAACAACATTTCTCTGTAGCCTCTGCAACATACTGTCTAATGCATATTAGATTTCTGATGGATTCAGATAGATTCTCAGCAGTCTAAGGACAGACGTGCTGTATGTTGTAAAGACCCTAAAGCCCCTTCAACCTCAACTATACCTTATTTTTTTAGAAGGTCATGAAACAAACCAGTGATTTAAAGCAATATAAAGAAAGATTAATAACTTGATATTTCATCAACCAATAATTGGCTCTTTAGGTGGGCTGCAGAGAAATGAAACAAACCCTGTCGTTAAACGGAGGAACTGACAGTGAAATTCTGGGCCAAAACAAATGTTTAAAATAACAATCTGGCTAGTATGCACTATAACAACTTATATTTTATTTTATTTTAGTGCAGTTACAGCTGTATAAAGCTGGCTAAAATTAGGCTAAAATTTAATTTCTATAGTTAAATTCTGTTTTGTTCTGTTACTTCCTTATAACATATTTAAATGTATTCATTATTTTTCTTAAATTGTCCACACACACACACACACACACACACACACAGCATGGATGTTTGTGGATAACATGGCACGGATCCACAGACATGTGACGGGCTGCTGAGCTGCAGCGCCCCCTGCCGTCGCAGCCACTAACCGGCACCGCTCCACGGCAGCCGCAGCCGCAGCAGCAGCAGCGCCACTCCTGTCTCCACCGGGACTGCCTGTCCTCAGAGGCAGTGACCACAGCAATAACCCGTCGCACACAAAGACCGACGACCTGCGGACACTATGGTGAGTGAAACTAACTGTACTGACGACGCCTTCAAAATATTTGTAGCGGGTGAAAAACACGCTGTCAGCCGCTGCACCGAATAACGGTCATGTATAGCTCTAAGTGCGCGCTGCCGCAGCCGCACCGGACCCTGTCAGGTGCGCGAAATGGATGCCGATGCCTGGTGGTGTTATGTGATCGGGATGAGGGTTGTGTTTGTGCGCCGTTATATCATGCGCAGCTGCCGGCTGATAAAGCAGGGCTGTGGCCTTCAGTGGACGGGCCGCTCTGCGCTCACTGTGACGTACACTGCAAAGCCTCTGAGATCAGGCTGCTCCGGCATGAATATCATGTTAATATAGCTACCGACAGAGGGAAGGCACATGGCCGTGGCATGTCTACTGTAAAATTGGATCAGCTCTGTTTGTGGAAAAAAAAATTAAATTTCCATTTGATTAGACAAGACTGCGTCATTCCGTTTTGTTTAAGAAGCGATGGAAATGTGTTATTACATATAGGCAGACAGCACTACGTCACTGTCAGAGATCTGCGCTGCGTTTCATGCAAGTGGTCGCAGCAGTGGGTGATATACAATGAATTGTTTTCACCAAATGAGGCTTTGGCTCTGTCAGTTCATTTCTGTATCTAGTGTGATATTTCTGGAACGGTTATGTAGGCTCTGAATAATATTGGATCTTGTTTTCTTCATATTTTTCTTTCATATGACATTCAAGTATATAATAAAAGACACCTATGCAGATGGTTTAATATAATCTTGCTAACCCACTGCTAGAGAAACTGAAAATGGTCTAATTTCCATCCTACTTTGTGATCTTAGAGGAGTGCTCCTCTTCACATGTTACATATTAAATTTCAAACTTAGTGGCTAAGCCTCATATGTGTGGATCGAGAAACATAAAGCGCATATGTTGGTCTCCCATTGGAAGTCTTTTTGTCATCTAAAATTTAATATAATATTTAGCTTAAGGTCTAAAATCAAGAGACTGCATTCTTGTGACTGTGGTACATTGCGTCCCCCCTCCCCACTCAGTTGCCACATGTGAATGGTGACTCAGTAATTCCTGATATGCCGCTTGGTTAGAAACCAGAAGGTAAAGTCTTTAAACGGCGTCCGCTCTCCTTCCTCCTAGATTCAGTTTCAAACATGTCTTTCTTTTTATAACTCTGCTTGGAGCGGCCGGGGAGAACTGGTAGTGGACAAAAATAGATGCATATGATGAATAAAACTAACCTGTGCTTGTTGGAAATGGATGACTGTAACCCCAGTCCCCCACCCATTCTAAACTACCACCCCTCCCTCCAGGTGAACTTCACGGTAGATCAGATCCGTGCCATCATGGACAAAAAGTCCAACATCAGAAACATGTCTGTGATCGCCCACGTGGACCATGGGAAGTCCACGCTGACCGACTCGCTGGTGTCCAAGGCGGGGATCATTGCTTCGTCCCGTGCCGGAGAAACACGCTTCACAGACACGCGCAAAGACGAGCAGGAGCGCTGCATCACCATCAAATCAACGTATGTGCTTTCTGTTTGTAGCACAACCTATTAAAGGGCCTGAAAGTGTTGCTTCAAATCCTAATAATTTATCAAAAATACTAAACCAGCAACAATGCTGGTTACGTTTAAATGTTTTTACTAAGCATTCAACCTTCCAAATTTGCCTTACCTGCCTGATCAGGACTGTATGGGTGTGGTTTGAGATTCATGAGGTAACAACAAACAGAATGTAGCCTCTGGTTCTGAAATGTGAAGCTAAGTTCATTTAAACCTGCATCCTCTCTAATGGCCAGCAGGGGGCGACTCCTTTGGTTCCGAAAAGATTAGATTAGATTCAGTTTATTGTCATCGCATGTCACAAGTGCAACAAAATGCAGATGTTTGAGAAAATGACAATTTTCCTGATGAGTTTGTGGCCTCGTTCTCCAAACAGAAGTCTTATTTTATGCAGTATGATGTTCCTTTTGTAAATAATTGTCCCATTTAGAGTAAAATAAGAAGATAAAGCAAGATATAGTTTAGAGCGTGGTCGACAAGCCATTTGTCACGTCAGTGTGACCATCTTTTATGTACAGTCTGTGGCAGTACTGTTCTATCTTTGGCAGGAAATATTGGCTGCGTGTAATAACTCATCAGTCATAGTAAGACCTTGACTCAGAAGGAAGGCTTTTGGGTCCTTCAGTTTTCAGGCCCGCCTGTTGTCTTCTTTCATTTCATTTAGTTTAGCTTTGATTAGTTTAGCTGTTAGTTGTAGTTTTCTCTTTTAGCTGTTTAGGTTCCTTTATTAGCGGATGATGTGACTCATCAGAGTGCAGTTTTGAGATGTATTTGCATAAATCAATAAATGTGTTTGAAATGAAGATGTAGGTGCTGAGTTAACAGCTCAAGTTTTTTTTTTTTAATGTTCTCTTTCCCTCTCCCTCTCTTTCAGGGCCATCTCCATGTATTATGAGCTTGGAGAGAACGACTTGGCGTTTATCAAGCAGAGCAAAGATGGAAACGGCTTCCTTATCAACTTGATCGATTCCCCGGGTCACGTTGATTTCTCCTCTGAGGTCACTGCCGCCCTTAGAGTAACTGATGGAGCCCTGGTGGTGGTGGACTGTGTCTCAGGTAATTAGATGGCATAAAACACTCTCATCTTTTTTGTCCTCATACACACACACACACACATGCACAGACACACACATACACACGTGCACCGAGGCTTACCTGTTTGTTTTCTCTGACAGGTGTGTGTGTGCAAACGGAGACCGTACTGCGGCAGGCCATCGCTGAGCGCATAAAGCCGGTTCTCATGATGAACAAGATGGACCGGGCCCTGCTTGAGCTGCAGCTGGAGCCAGATGAGCTCTACCGGACCTTTCAGCGCATTGTGGAGAACGTCAATGTCATTATCTCCACCTATGGAGAAGATGAGGGAGGGCCAATGGGAAACATCATGGTAAATACACACTTATGCTACTAAAATATCTTATAAAACTTTAAATATATATGATTACAGTTAATACTATAATTTTTTTGGGCAGATTGACCCTGTTGTTGGGACAGTTGGCTTTGGCTCTGGCCTCCATGGATGGGCTTTCACCTTAAAGCAGTTTGCTGAGATGTATGTGGCTAAGTTTGCTGCTAAAGGAGTTGCACAGCTGGGACCAGCAGATAGGTGTAAGAAAGTGGAGGACATGATGAAGAAACTGTGGGGAGACAGGTGAACACAAGTGCACATGTAGAGATTTATCCATGTAAAAACAGCATGCTAACAGTGACTTGCAGTGACTTTTCTTGCTAAATGTTAACATTTAAAAATTTAGTAAGCAACATATTTTTATAAAATAATTTCTTGGCTTTTTCCAGATATTTTGATCCAAGTGCCGGCAAATTCAGTAAGACTGCCAGCGGCCCCGATGGTCAGAAATTACCTCGAACCTTTTGCCAGCTTGTTTTGGATCCCATCTTTAAGGTGACTGTACTGAACACATTGCAATAAATCTACAAGCTTTTTTTTGTTTATGTTGTAATATTGTTAAACAATTTAAGACCATGGTGCAACACTGCAGCTGGTAAAACGGTTAGACTTACAGTAGTCTCAAAAGCAACTGAAAAGTTACTGCCTTTGCTTAATGCCTTCATTTCTTGCCCTTTTCGAACTGTCCTCTTAGGTGTTTGATGCCATCATGAATTTCAAAAAAGAAGAGACAGCCAAACTAATTGAAAAGCTGGATGTCAAACTTGACACAGAGGACAAAGAGAAGGAGGGGAAGCCCCTGCTGAAGGCTGTAATGCGGCGCTGGCTCCCTGCCGGAGAGGCCTTGCTCCAGATGATTACCATCCACCTGCCCTCCCCCGTCACTGCGCAGAAATACCGCTGTGAGCTTCTCTATGAAGGGCCCGGAGACGATGAGGCTGCCATGGGTCAGTTAAAAACCTTCACCCTATTTAGTAAATTCAGTTTGATAAGGAGCATTTGGATTGCTACTAAGCAGCTTTACAAAATCATCCCTGTTTATTTTGACTTTACTAAATGTGGACCATCTAAACTCTCTTCTCAGGTATTAAGAACTGTGATCCTAAGGCCCCCCTCATTATGTACATTTCCAAGATGGTCCCAACTAGCGACAAGGGTCGTTTCTATGCCTTTGGCCGCGTGTTTTCTGGCTGTGTGTCCACAGGGCTGAAGGTGCGCATCATGGGGCCAAACTTCACCCCTGGCAAGAAGGAAGACCTCTACATCAAACCCATCCAGAGGTGAGCACGTTTACACTGTACAGGCCCAAGATAGTAAGAGAAGAGAGAAAACAAGTTCAAAGTTTGTGCTTCTCCTCTCATCTTTTGTTCCTTCCCTTTTATTTTATCACCACGTCCATCTAGGACTATTCTGATGATGGGCCGCTATGTGGAGCCTATTGAAGATGTTCCCTGTGGCAACATAGTGGGTCTTGTTGGAGTAGACCAGTTCCTGGTTAAAACTGGAACTATTACCACCTTTGAACAGGTAGTGTGTCACTTTTCTTATGTAGCTAAATAGAGTGTGCTCTAGTTTAGATACTGGTGTAATCATTCGCTATTAATACTGAGTGACTATTTGGTGTGAGTTTCCTGGTATAAGAACCTTAAAGGAATTTAGTCTTATAGCTCACTGACCCCATCTGCAGGCCCACAACATGAGGGTGATGAAGTTTAGCGTGAGCCCTGTGGTCCGAGTTGCTGTGGAGGCCAAAAATCCTGCAGACTTGCCCAAGCTAGTGGAAGGCTTGAAGCGTCTGGCCAAGTCAGATCCCATGGTGCAATGCATCATCGAAGAGTCCGGGGAGCACATCATTGCAGGAGCGGGAGAGCTGCACCTGGAGATCTGCCTGAAGGACTTGGAGGAGGACCATGCCTGCATTCCACTGAAGGTGAGGAGAGGAAGTTACTGGCAAGGTGCAGGTGAAGTTACTGCTGCAATGCTAAATTCAATTAGAAGGATTAACACAAAGTTAATCTGTATATTTATAATCTGCATAGAGACTCAACACAAAAAAGAAGCCATGCCCTGCTTCAAAAAACAAATAAACAACAGCCACACACCAAAACAATTAACTTTGAGTTTGAATAAATTTTAAACAGCTGAGCTATAGAAATATTCACCTTTCATACAGCTGACATGAAGGGGGAAATAATTTAAAGACAAAAGGCTTTAAATTTGTTTATTTTTGCCTGAAATCGAGAATTTAAACATGGTGGTCTACATAAAGGACAGTATTGATTTTGGACTGCTTATGAAGCTTCAACGTTAGCATCACTGCCATGTTTTGTTTTGTTTTGTTTTTTAAGTCTAAGTTATCTAATATGGATGAAAGAGTGAAGGGCATATCTTTTAAATGCTAAACCTAACAGCTTTTCATGGCCTTAGTGATTACGTGGGGCTAGAATTGATAAGAAAATGAGAAAAGCATAAGTTTAAAGCTAAAGTTTTTTCCCACATTGTTGGAGCGCTACTCGTACCCTCAATTCTGACCCATTCTTTTACCTCTCTGTAGAAATCCGACCCAGTGGTGTCTTACAGAGAGACGGTGACAGAAGAATCAGACCAGATGTGTCTGTCGAAGTCCCCCAACAAGCACAATCGTCTCTTCATGAAATCCCGTCCGTTCCCCGACGGTCTGGCTGAAGATATCGAGAAAGGGGAGGTCACTGCTCGGCAGGAGCTCAAAGCCCGTGCACGTTACCTCGCTGACAAGTATGAGTGGGAAGTGACAGAAGCCAGGAAGATCTGGTGCTTCGGTCCAGATGGAACTGGGCCCAACCTGCTGATAGACATGACAAAGGGGGTTCAGTACCTCAATGAGATCAAGGACAGCGTTGTGGCCGGTTTCCAGTGGGCAACTAAGGAGGTGGGCGGCTAACGAAGTCAGACTTGTGTTGCATTTTAAATTTGTGTTTCCGCTCTAAAAGCTATTTATACACTTGTGTTCTTATACACTTGTCTCTGTCGTCATCCTGCAGGGTGCACTGTGTGAGGAGAACATGCGCGCAATTCGCTTTGACATTCATGATGTGACACTGCACGCAGACGCCATTCACCGCGGGGGAGGACAGATTATTCCCACAGCTCGCAGGGTCCTGTATGCCTGCCAGCTCACTGCTCAGCCTCGGCTCATGGAGCCGGTATATCTTGTGGAGATACAGGTTGGTGTTTGGAATAAAGTGGGCACCTGGGCATTGCTTGAACACAGGCTTGGAATATAGTGTAGCTCTTTTTTTATTGTGAGAAAAAAAAATGGCTGTTATAAATATCTGTGGTTGTGCCTCTTGTCCATGCAGTGCCCGGAGCAGGTTGTCGGTGGGATCTATGGCGTGCTGAACAGGAAACGAGGTCACGTCTTTGAGGAATCCCAAGTGATGGGCACCCCCATGTTTGTGGTGAAAGCCTACCTGCCAGTCAACGAATCCTTCGGTGGGTTTCAGTATTGTTTGATGTTTTTTGTGGTGGGCTGTAATTCTCTGTTGGAAGGTAAGGCTTCTTGAAACAAAAAGCGTTAGGTGAAACAGACTACAACAAAGGTCTAAAAACTAAACTGGACCATTAAAATGTACGTGGAAATCAACACTTCGACGCCATTAAATTAGGTACACTCGTTCAGCTGCTCAGATCATCTAGCAACTCGGTGAATTTAGGCATGTAGACATGGTCGAGACGACCTGCTGAAGTTCAAACTGAGTGTTAGACTGAGGAAGAAAGGTGATTTAAGGCATGGTTGTTTGTGCCAGACAGGTTGGTCTCAGTATTTCAGAAACTGCTGATCTTCTGGGATGTTCCCACACACCCATCTGTAGGGTTTAAAAATGAGAAAAAATCCAGCAGTGAACAGCAGTTCCCTGGGTGAAAATGCATTGCTGATATCAGAGGTCAGAGGAGAATGGACAAACTGTTTCAATCTGATAGGAACTCGTTACAGCAAAGGTACGCAGAAGAGCATTTCTAAATGCACAGCTCATTGACTCTTAAAGCAAATGGGCTACAGCAGCAGAGGACCACACTGGCTGCCACTCCTGTTAGCTAAGAACAGGAAATTGAAACTGTCGTTCACCAATATCGGTCAATAAAAGACTGGAAAAACTTTGCCTGGTCTGATGAGTCTTGGTTTCTGCTGCGTCATTGAGATAGTGGGGGTCAGAATTTGTAAACAACCTGAAAGCATGGATCCATCCCACCTAGTGTCTATGGTTCAGGCAGGTGGTGGTGTAATGGTGTGGGATATTCTCTTCTTTACTCTTTGGGCCATTTAGTGCCATCTGAGCATTGTTTAAATCCCACAGCCCACCTGAGAATTGTTGCTGCCTATGTCCGTACCTTCATGACCACAGTGTACCATCTTCTGATGGCTGCTTCACGCAGGATAACGCATCATGTCACAAAGCTCAAATCATCTTTAACTGGTTTCTGGAACATGACAATGAGTTCACTGTACTCAAATGGCCTCCAAAGTCAACAGATCTACAATCCAATAGAGCACCTTTAGGATGTGACGAAACAGGAGATTCACTCATGGTTGTACAGCTGACAAAGCTGCAGCTACTTTGTGATGCTATCATGTCAATATGATCCAAAATGTCTCAAGAAGGTTTTCAGCATCGTGGAACAAAGGGTCCAACTCAATATTAGCAAGTTGTACCTAATAAAGTGTCCACTGAGTGCATATCAGTGTTTAAAGGCATTTTTTTTCTAAAGGTATTTTAAAACTTAGCTATAAAGATTTTAAAAGGGATAAATAATGGATTGCAGTTCCAGATGGAAATGAACATGTTTATTCAAATACATTTTTTGTTTCATTTCTCAACAAACATGTTTAAGACAGGCCAAATGTAAAGGGGATATGTAGCAAATCAAATTCAGCTGACAGAGTCATTGTCTATAAAGCTGTTGCTCTATTTAAAATAATGTTTTTATGTGTTTTTCTTTCCTCCAGGGTTCACAGCTGACCTGCGCAGTAACACTGGAGGCCAAGCCTTCCCTCAATGTGTATTCGATCACTGGCAGATTCTCCAGGGAGACCCCAGCGACCTTGCCAGCAGACCCTTCCAAGTTATTGCTGAAATTAGGAAACGCAAAGGTCTGAAAGAGGGCATACCTGCCCTCGACAACTATTTGGACAAATTGTAACCACACACCCCGGATTAGAAAATACCAAATCATTCTCTAAACCCTACCCCGTGGGCACTTTCAAATCTTTGCACAGGCTTAAAGATACATTGCTCCAATTGTTTCATCTTTGAGCGCGGAGCAGAAGCAAAGCTTAAGCTTTCGTTGTAGGCTAGTGGAAGCAGCAGTGCTTTTTTTTCCATTTCACAGCTACCGTACACCAAGTGCCTAGGGCGAGGGTTTGGGGGAGCAATTGGATCAAAGCAGCTGTATTATCAATTCCTTGTTTCTTCTATTCCTTCACATCGTCCCCCTTTTCCTTCTACGTATCTGTCAGGACGGGCGTGTACAGTGCACTGTGATACTGCTGCAATAATGCATATTTAAATGGATCATGGCCAGATTAAACCATGGAAATCACAATAAAAGTGTTATAGAAGTCAAACTCGCTGGAATGGGCGTTTGTTTAGTGGATGTAATGAATAAAAACAACTCATGATGTAAATGTGACTGCTAAAATGTTGTTTTGGTGTAGTGGTTCTCTGATTTATTCTATATTGCCTGCCTTCAGTAGACAAAAACTTTCACACCAGTATCATTAACAATAATTTTTTTTTAAAAAAAGGATCTAAATTGAATTTTAGTGACCAGCATGCTATCATCAGTAATCTGCTTGTTTCCTGTTGTTAGTTCAGTTTCCAAAGAATGTATGTGGTGGTAGGTGAATTTTTTCCTTTAGACGAGTGCAGTCAAACATACATGTGGACCAGAAACCAGCATCACCAGAGAAATGCTCAGACCCACCAGATGGCTTTGAAAAATGGAGACATTTCAAAGTAGGAGGGCATGAATTTCAAAGAATTTACTGTAATTTCATCAGTTTTACAGTCTTCTTACTAACAAAGATGCAACCCGTGGTCTGTTATACATCAAAGTAAGTAATAGAAGTCAATAATAGTAATAGAACATTTGTTCTTTGTTAGTATTCAATTTAAAAACTA
>VUQJ01027188.1:0-13154 GCA_015108635.1 Andinoacara biseriatus
GTAACTCTGATCAACATGCGCTCACTGTTATTCACAGTCTTAACTTGCACATGCTGATATTTACCCTATGGGATAATAAATTAACAGTCAGGTGCAGATACCATTAGTTAACTGTGGAGATGAGAACTAACAAACAGACACATTCCATGCAGTGGGGGTGGGAAGGACCTGAAGTGGGGTTAGTAGGGGTTGTTTAGTTGTTGCCAAGCCTCACATGGCCTCTTCCATGACCTTTGGGGCTGGGAAGTATCAGTGATCGCAATCAGCACTAATCTCAACAACAGATATTCTTATCCCTGCCGTGACAATCCAGTGTAAAACTGGTGGGAGATGTTGGACAAGGTTAGCCTGGGTGATTTATGACTCAGGAACAACCAGCGACCTATGGTGGGACAGACAATAACCCGCTGATTGAAAGCTGCTGTTGAGATATCACAAAACGATAAACATTTTAATTCATGTTAATGGACTGTAGATGTGCTTCTCTGTTTAGGAAGTAGCACATAAACTCGAGTCTTTCAGGGGTAGGTAATTGTGGCTATTCACCTGGGGGAGGAGGTGTCCTCAAGGTGTCCTCAAGGTGTCCTGTGTTTGTGCAGACATCAGTCACAAGCCAACTGCTTGCTCAGGAGCTTTTCACTGACATGTTTTAACCTTGACTTCCAGACAGCACACTGTATTAAAATATTGCAGTTATTAATAGCATAGAAGGTGAACTCTCACAGTTCAACTGGGTGCTTTTTATAATAAATTGTTCTGCACATATTTACAGTAAATGCTGCAAGGATTCTTACTGAAATCCAAATATTTATGGTAAAACCATTTATGAATTTGGCCCATTCTTCCCTGCAGCCTCACTTAAAGGCACAAAGACCAGATGTGAAGCCAGAATCAAGTTACAGCGACGCTATGATCTTTAGCAAAGTTGAACCAGCACTGCCAGAAAGAGAAAATCAATACTTGTTTATTGCTGTTATAAAAAGATCCATTAGTCATATTCTCAATACTCTCTCTTTAGTAAGCATCTGTTTTACTAGTGGTCAGGGAGGCCACGCATCAGGCAAAGCACAGATAAATTTTGCATCATGCAAAAGCATTCAGTACAGTACCTTTAATGAATAATGCAAAACAATTTCACATCAATATTTGGTATGATGGTAAGTGCTAAAGAAAGTTCCAGTCAATGTTTGATTGTTCCAAAGAATGATATCCATTATGTGAGGTGACACCTACTGTGACTAAATTACAAGGACGAAGTAAACGGCTCAAAGGTTATCAAATACACTTTTAGAACGTTGTTGACCGATCTAGGCTTATGAGCAGCAACATCAGCTGAATAATCACTTGAAATGCTGAGAGAAAGTTGAGATGCTGTGTAAAAGAAAAAAAGTGTGAATGGTTTGGACTGCAGGCAGCCAATTCAGCAGCAAGACTCTTGAATGCATGCCGTTGTAATAGACGCAGTGTGAAGTTTAGTATTATCTTCCTCAGACCATTCCCTGAAAAAGACGTCTTCTGGATGGGAGCATATGATGCTCTAAAACCTCGATATATCTTTCAGCATTGATGGTGCCTTTCCAGATGTGCATGCTGACAATTTCATAGGCACTAATGCACCCGCATACTATCACAGATGCAGTTTTCTGCAGATTGGCAATCCTCTGCCCATCTTTACTTCGGAGAAACTCTGCCTCTCTAAGATGCTCTTTTTATACCCAGTCATGTTGCTCACCTGTTTCCAATGAACCCAATTAGTTGCAAAAATGTTCCTCCAGTTGTTTCTTTTTAATGCCACTTACTTTTTCAGCTTTTTGGTGCCTCCATTTCAACCTTTTTGAGACATGTAATGAAATTCAGAAATGAGCTAATATCTTTCATGAAATAGTCAAATATCTCCATATGTCCTGTCTTTTTTGGAATTGGAGTTGTATTTGATTTTGCATGCTAGGAGCAGCAACTTGTTGAAAGAACCAATAGAAACAAGATATTCCTGGATGGTAGTAAAGGCATCTCCAGAAAAAAAATTCTGCTTAAATGAAGAGCGTGTTGTAAATGTAATATTCATAATAATAGCTCTGACTAAACAAGTAATGCAGCAGAGCTGAGAAAGTGCCAGGTGGCTGTGTGAATGGGGACATGGCCAGGTATGACAGTTGGTGCTCAGCTCTGGCCCGTATTGACCGCGCTAGCGTGACCCCATGTTGCTACATGCCACGTGGATGCCATACCAAAACAAAACAACAACCCTCTATGACAACACACACAGACACACACCATATACTTTGGGGCTCATGTTTCCACAGAGTCCCCTGTTGGTGTATATTCATATATTCATATGATTCTCAGTAAAAAAAAAAATAGCCATACTTCTGTCCTAATTAAAAGTTTCTGCAACAAAAATAATCTCTTTTTTGTCCTGGTTACATTTTATTCAGATTATACTTTCTAGTAAAAATGTAGAAACCATATTAGCTCTTGATAGTGGCATGCTTCAGCATTTTAGAAAGACAAATGAAAAAACAAACAGCTCATGGAAACTAGGCTAGCCAAAGAGCTCTGTATGTTGGATTTTAGTCACCAATTAGCAGTGCCATATGCTACAGTTATTTCTTGTTCCCATACTTATTTTACACAATAAAAATTATAGTAGTAGCTAGATAAAGTATTGTCTTAGACTGGTGCTTCATTCAATCGTGGAACACTGATGACAATGTGCTGCATATAGTATTGTGGTTTAGGCTTACAAAAGCACAGAAAGAAAGCAGTGTTGTGTTACCATTGTGTATTCTTTTCACTGTACCATCTGGTGACCTCACTCCTCCACCCTGCACCCTTCACTCTCTCTCTCTCTCTCTCTCTCTCTTTCTACTTTGTTTCTTTGTTTATATGTTTTCCTCTCACTCCTGCTCTCTGGGCCGCAGCATATGACCTCCAATGAAAAGTGCATTGTGAGATGAGCTGGTGACTGTGCGCATGTGAGAGCGACTTGAATCTTTTTAGCGGCAAATGCTTGTCACTGTTGTCTCAACAATACAGCGACAATTGTCTTGGTTGATGCTGGTGAATCACATTTTGACAACAAATGACTGGTATATGCTATCAAAGCAGCTAAATAATGAAATAAATAAACTGTAATAAACTGTCTAATTTCAGCTCCATTATTTCTGCTCATAGTGCCAGTACTGATGCCAGAAGGTTTGCAGGCAGCATCTGGCGAGGGCGTTGGCACAATAATTCAGATCAGTGTCCTCAACTCTCTGTGTGGCTGCAGGGATCTCAGTGTGTTTCTTCAGAATTGCTCTTAGACTAACTTTATAATGCACCAGGGCTTCAGGATTACTATTCAGCTTTCCTCCCGATATTGCAAGATGAGGAAGTTCATTCTTAAAACCTTCAGTGATCTATTTCATTATTGCACTTTACTAAAATTACAGCACACCAGAGCAGAAGCCTTCTTCTCCCCATAACACTTAAGTTCTCGTCAGTGCAGATACCCCACCCCCATTTCTCTGATATTTCCCTGGAGAGTGAGAATATTTAGTCCATAATGTCGTGTAACTGACCAGCCATCTGCTTTATTGCCTGAGAACAGATCTACATTTGAAATCATTCAAAATAAACTACATAACATAAACAAGAAGAGCAATATTGGGTTTGGTACTTTAAGCTGAGGTGTTTACTCCTCTTCATTTGTTCTAAGCGTCCTATGCTGCTTAATAAGTTTGGTGTGTATTCTTACATAACGAAGTAGCAAATGACCACAATTAGAGAACATCTGCTGAGCTCTGAATATATGCTCAGCTACTTAGATTTCATGTCCAAGCTGTTGTATTTAACAGTAAAAGTGCAAGGATTCTTTTGACGGCAGAGAAGGGAAAAATTAACAAAAAGCTCATAGAGTTCCACTCAAACATAAATAACTGTTCAGAGTACAGACAAAATAAGGTTTCTGTTAAATGGAATTCTAACATCAGCGCCACACAAATAAATGACAGATTATGACTTCTGATGACAATTCCCCAACCCGATGTGTCCCTGTCCCTGCACTGACAACAGTAACTTACCAAACACAAGTGTGTAAAGACCTGTATTTACTCGTTTTTGTCTTTTTGTACCGATATCTTAGGCCACAGTGCCCTTCCACTTTGATTCTACAGTGTTTGTTCTTTTCCTGTTTCAATATAGCATCATTTCTGAGAGCAAAGCTGCATCCAGAGGAACAGCTTTGCGGAGCACGTCGTTACAGTGCATCATACCACTGCCATACTTACTTTAGGTCCCCAGGGCACATTTCACAAAATGTGCAACATGCAAGCCGCAACTTGCAGCATGACATTGTCTCCTCTCGAGGTAATTTTGACACCATTGTCTTATAAAAAGACTCATGCTACGCTACGCAAGTGTAAGAGGGGACAGAATCTAAATGAAGCCATCCTAGTCTGACTTGTTTCTACTGTTAAATAAGTGCAAAACCTGACCTTTTTAATGCTCCGGGGAATCAAAGCAGAGGGTGTTATAACATATTAATGTCCTTAAGAAATAAAAAAAGAAAATCCTGCATTTCAGTAATGATTGTATAATCACATCATCTAGTTTTAATTATCTAGACCACAGAGCCAGTCTGTGCATGCTCAATTGTAAGATCCTTTGAAAAAAATGGAACATTTATAAGCTGGTTATCCAAAGTATTCTTTCTTGGGTTATTTTGCATTTCTTCTTGTGCATTAAAGAAATTCTAAATTACTGCCAAGATTATCACTCCACATGAGAATGTCATACTGTCTTTCTTTTACCTTGCTTTGGGTGTAGCGAGTCACTGCATGTGTCACATTAGGCCAGGGGAAGAGCTGATGGAAATGACTCTCCACTGAGGCTGAAGTCTGGTGGGGGAGCTGTTCATCGTCCCCTTGGGAGACAGAAAAGCAGAAAGAGTTATGTCAATTAGCCAACAAAAAGCTCCTCCTCCTTTGCACCTCCAGCCTGGCCAAAGCCAGCTAATCAAATCAAGACAGGGAGACAAAGGCTGGAAGCACTCTGTAGTTTAAGAATGAGGCAGACTGGGGGGGTAATCTGTAAAATATGTCAGATATGTTACATTTGGAGTGGCATTTGTTCCAGTGCTTTTGCATTTAGTAAGCAAAGTGGGAGAGGGCAGGGCAAAGTGCTTGCACAACAAGAATTAAAGATGCTGCAGAGGTGTCATCCCAAAGCTCGGAACTTAGCTCCAAACATGACAGTAACCTGATCAGTGTCTGATCCTGGATTTGTGGCTCTTTTTTTTTGACGATAATGGCCTGTGGGTTGCTTTGTTGTTCACGCTTCCCTTTCTGATGTCACTTCAAAGCTAAGCTCTGTGCAGTCTGGACAGGGTGGGGGTTTAGCCTGGCTTGACCAGGCACACTTCTGAGCCCCTTTTCATGTTTGACGCTCATTTTTTTTTTACCCTGACACGTAGTGGAGCAGAGTAGGGGCCCCCACACACTAATTACAGGTCAGCATGTCAGCTAAGAGGGGCTCTCCCTACTTTTTTGTTTTCTTTTAAGCAACCACTGCCTGACACAAAGTCCAAGGACACCCTTCTGTGAGGATGCAGTAACTAGACTGAATAAACATGGACATGAAACATATATACAGTTTTTACGATCATTTTTAGGGCTGGTTGAAATTTACTTTCACTGCATCCGCTTGACTTAGGTTTGAAAAGGTTTGAAAAGCAGTAAAATGTATTGTTTATTTATTCTGAATCTTCAATGAATCTACTGTTGTAAAAACTTTGATGTACATTTCAGTGCGCAATTTGTTTTCTTGACTGATAAAACTCACTTACTATGCTATAATATACTGGCACTTGAATATTGAGTTAATTGAGCTCAAAGTCACCTTGTGATAATTTTATGACCTATAATATCACGTGATTGGGTGTTTTATAAACGGGTCTTTGTATCCTTCCATTATCCTTGTGGAAAATACTGCACTTATTACACTGTTAGTGCATGTTCAGTAACAGTGCAAAAGAAAAAGAAGACATAAACAGCTGGTGATCTTGAAATAAAACAAACTGCCCTACATCTCAAAACTTTCCTAAGCTCCGCTTTTAATACATGCAAGCGACGCCGTTACTATTTTATCGCAATCTCCCTGCTGCCACTTCCAAATTTAATGCGGCAGTGCTCTGCTCCTGCACAGTTGGGAGGAATGGAATGAGAGGCAGCCGTGGGAGATACCAAAACAGACCTCGATTGGGGGGGATGCACTGCGAACACCGCGGCGATTCTTGATATTAACAGGCATAAACTGTCACCAGAGATATTACTGAGTATACCTTTAGGGTATTGGTGTATTTTGACTATAATAATTTGGCCCTATAATGTTGATTCATGTAAAGACATAATCTACATATGCATCCCGGTTCCCTCCTTTCACGCGTCCCTTCACCGCACATGTATTCCTATGTGGAGCTCTAGCGCGGACAGAGTGTGGCTCCAGTCAAAGGCGGACGACCGACTTTTCTTCTCTAAAACTTATAGAAGTCTTTCGAAACTGTGGATTTCTTCCTTTTTTCCTGTCTGGAAAGAGAACTCCATTTGGATTAAACACTTAAAAGGGGAAATACTTGTTTTGTCTTTAAAAGGTGAGTTTTACATCCCTGGCCAAATGCTTTGAATACCTTTATCCGTTTTTACGACTTAACGCTGGGGGATTATTAACGATTAGGACTTTTGCTAGCAGTGCTGTGTCGTCATTTCTGCAAGGCTAATCGTTGTGATGAAGTCTGTTTCAGTTTATTTTGTATATTTAACACGAGAATTATTTAACTGTTTTGAATTCGTTGACCCAAAGTCTCGGCAGATTAGTTGCGTTGCTTCATCAGCTGGGATGCTGCCAGGATATTTGACTGGGAATGTTGCCCCGAAATATGAGTATCTTAGTCGCAGCTTTGCTTACACGACGTGAAGACGGCTTGTTCAGGGTGTATTTTGGTTAACGAGGAGTTATAATATTTGCACGTCTTCACCGTTCTCCTGCCAACATTTTCCGAAACCTGGTGCCCTCATAGAAAAGCGGATATCTCGGTTTGGGGGCCGTGTAAAGGACTATCATCTTTTGGAATTATTATTGGCGCGTATACTGTACACGCGTGAATGTGAGAACTTGAATGACACAAAATTATACGTGCCTCATTCTAATACATCCGGTTGCTTGTTGCTGCAAATCCCCTTTTTGTTTTCTTGTAAGCAAACTGCAAAGTTGTTGTCTTAGCGCAAAGGAATGCCAGCAATTTCCCCCTCTGTTTAATATTAGACCAGAGAGCAATCAAGACAAAAAAGAGAATGGGATGCCTTTTCTGAAAAGGTGTAGCTTATTTAAAGCTGTAAATATCGTTTGGGTTCACCAAGTTTAATGTGCATTTTCTGACTTAGATCGCTTTTATCCTTGCCTCATTTCAGCAGAAGCCAAAAACTGAGATAAACTTTCTCAGCTGGACTGCTGCAACCTAATTTGTCACTCATATGTTCTTTGCCAAGCTCTAATGGGGGCATTAATGTGCTGTAATAAACATTGTTGCACAATACATAAATGTTGCACAGTGATGATTGTAACACTGGCTGTTCGCGCCGGCTGGCTCTGCAGACACGAGCACAGGCAGGCAGGGGATCTCCCCTGATAACACTTAAAATTTCTCCAGTACATATGGCAGGTTATTCAACTACTTTGTGTGGCCCATTCCCCAAATACAACCTGCTATCCAGGTCTCTGCTCCAGCTGTAGAGGGGGAGAACGGAAGAAAAACAAGTCATGTTTTTGGTGTGGTGACACTATCTTGGCTCAGTGTGGTGTATTGGAGTAAAGTGAATTGGAGATAGTGGATAGTGCAGGTGCTGTCTGCACGGGAAGAGCAGTGCTGGCGTGGGAAACAAAAAGGAAATGAGTGAACAAAGGTGGTTGGTGTGTGTGTGTGTGGGGGTGACTCATTCAGGCAAGTTTGTAGGAATGTGTGACGGGATGGCCGATAATTGCACAAGGCAATCCCCCACCCCACCTCAAATCCACCAAAACGTTATGTGAATGATGGGTATGTTTTGTGATCTCCTTCTGAAACTTTTACTCTTAGCTTTACCTTTCTGTTACAAAACCACAAACAGCATATGACATTACTTCACTGACTGTTTTATCCATTGTTTTTCTGAAGTTTTCAATGATCTCTTCAGTTTTAGAAGTTAAGCATCAGGAGCTCAGCGGAATCCTTAGCCTTGGGGCTGGCTTTTTCTGATGCAAAATCTCTGCAGTAAATACAAAAATGCCTACATATAGTAACAAAGCAGAAGAGGAAAGCCTTGATGGTGCTCTACCTAGCGAACTGGAGATAACCTGTTATATGTATTTTACATAGTTGTTTCCTCATAATGCAAATACTCCTAGGGAAGCGTGACATAATGCAACGTGGGGATTTTCTTACCATTTAGGATGCTTGTTTATAAAATGGTCTCCTTTTTAAATGCCCTTGGTTTTGTTGCTTGAAGATACGGTGAAATTTTGCTTACGTTGCAGGACAATGTGACACAGATACACAAGAAAGGGCAAAATTACTGTTCTTGCCATAAAGTATAAGAAACTTTATCTCTAATCTTCCCACGTGCGTTATCTGCACACTGTCTACAGTGTGAGGGTGTGTACCTTCTCAAGTGTATTTCTCCTTAAGTTATACAGGTGCCCTCAGCTCTATGCTGTCTAGCCCAGATAGCTGCTCCAGGTAGCTTGTCTCCAGAAATGCCAGTTTTAAACTAACCTCATTTTCAGAGACGCTGTTTATGTATATTTGTATTTCTCACAATTACCTGTTTTTTACTTCCACGGGAGTTCTGAAAATACTCTGGCTATGACAGGAAAAACCCTGGTGTTAAGTGAAAACATCAGGGTGGGATGCCTTTGCTCAAGTGTGCTAAGGAGATAGAAGAAAAAATGGGTCAGCTCTTCCTGCATTTGTCTTTCCTTGTCCCTCTTCCTTGGATTGTGTTTTTCCCATTGCTAACTTGGCCTCTTTAGTGAAGCTGAGTCTTTTCAAGGAAGTGGACCTAAGAGATTTAACCTGCCTGGGTCCCCCGAGTATATTATCGGCTTATTTTTCACAGCAGCTCTTAATGTTTCCTGACGGCTAGTTTGCTGATTTTTGGTCGGATTGATTGTGAGACCTTAAGAACTTAAGAATACCTTTAGCAATCGCTTTAAGAAGTTTATTTAGTATGCTATGATGTAATTCCAGCTGTAAGTGTTGTATGGGTTTGATGTTGGCTGAACACACTGGCCCAATTACCTCTACTTTGTCTTTCCATTGAGGTCATTTTCATACTCAAGAGCCCTTCGTGCCCTTGGCATACAACCAAGTGATCGGGAGACTTTTCTAAGTCATCGACATCTTGTTTCCCATTAAAAAAAAAAAAAGGTGCCCAGAACGTCTGCACAGTTCAAACATTTTTCCAGAGAAAAAAAAAAGACACTACATTTCAGTCTTGTGGCTCTCCCCAAGTGTGACAGTGTAAACAGCTCAGGACAATCCTTATTGTTGCACACAGGAAACAGATTAGATCACCTGCACAAACATTATCATGCAATTAAAATGGAGCACTTTGCTTGAAACAAAACAACCGGTTTTGGTTGGGGTTTGGTTATAATTGCAGCTCATATTTTAACCCTCTCCTTTAAGGCTGTTTGTGCTATTTCAAGCATGTGTAATAGTCGGGTTGACGTCTCTGTGGTGTATTGCACTGCGATTGCTAGGTTTGTGAGGTTACTCATGCAGAGTCCAAGATTAAATGCTGGGTGGGGAGGGAAGGGAGCGACTGCTGAGTCTGTCCTAACATGTCTGGCAATGCCGGCAGTGTGAGATATGTGTGCGAGCTCTCAGTCCTTCCTCAGAGCCACATGGATGCCAGATGCTATGAATGTTAAAGCAGTTTTTCCATAAAAGTAGCCGAGCTTAACTCATATACTGAGAACTCCCTCAATCTCTTACGACTACATTGGCGTAATTCAAGTGGTAAACGTGTTCGTTCAGAATCAATTTACTGATTACAAAAATATATTTATTTAGATAGAGGTTATTTTTGAACATAATGGAAAAGGCAAACACAGGAATACCTGGACATTTATTTTGTCTTCTCACAGTTCAAGCATATTAATTCCCTTTACAGGATGAAAGAGAAGGGTTTTATATGCCAGGAAGCATCAGTGTCGTGCGCTGTGCACATACCAATACTTTACAAACCTTGCCAACTTTGAACTGGTGTATTTAATTTTAAAAGACCTGAAAATATACAGTGTACTGGTATTATTGCAGTACACATTGATTTAACTATGGTAACAACAGTAGAACGATGGCACAAGACTTATGAGATATAAATCGTGAGCCAGCAATGAAAAGTGACATGTCTTTATGATTAATTTATTAAATTGTAAAAATAAATGTAATAGTTAGTGGGACCATTTTATGTCTCAAAAGACTGTTTTTACTGCTGCCTTGTAGGATGTAACGAGCTTCTAAAGGTGGCAGTAATGCACCTATTAACAGAACTGAAATAAAGAAGATGCTACCTGCTGTAGCAGGTGTCAGACCGGTAAAGTGTGTGTGGCACTTTGAAATTAGGTGCTACTTTATAAACTGGAGAAACATGCAGAACCAAAGACGACAAACAACCTTCTGTGGAATTGCTTGGAAAAATGAGGTCTAGTACAAGCCCAGCCAGATAAACTATGATGTCATAATATGCAGTCATTTGAGAGCAAT
Source organism: Andinoacara biseriatus (assembly GCA_015108635.1). Lineage (NCBI taxonomy): Eukaryota > Metazoa > Chordata > Actinopteri > Cichliformes > Cichlidae > Andinoacara > Andinoacara biseriatus. The sequence goes on from VUQJ01027188.1 coordinate 10,784, forward strand.
TTGGGAAGGAGGGCATATTCCTAAAAACAACAAAAAAAAAAACCTCAAAAAAAATTCCCCACTGAGAATTCCAGTGAATCTTCAGTGAATTCAGGTAATGGCTGCTGTACACTGAAACTGCATTTACTGGGAGAGTGCGAGTTTTACCCAAGGCCAGCTACTATCTATTCCTTGACTTTTCTCTGTGAATTATGTAACAACACAGTACAGCAATACTGCCCTGTATGCAGGTCTAACATTCAGCAGTCAATAAACATGAAAGTTGACCAATCAGGCACTCGAGAATTTAGAGCTCATGTGAATATGTAAATATTTTTTATTTTTATTTTTTTAGATTGTATTTGTATGGAGGGACAAAATATTTGCTGGAGCTGGAGTTGGAGCTGTCTCCATTGTGAACACTTGCCATGGTTTTCATCATGCATTTCATCAACCTTTCAATAAATCATCAAAATTAGGTTGTGGTTCTCAGAGTTAGTTTTGCTCAGAGCCAAAAGGTTGTTTATTCTCCCTGCAAGCTGGGTGGTAGGAAACGAGGAATTCTGACAGTCTGCACACAATAAAAAGATGTTTTTGTGGGCAAAGACTTAAAGGAAAATAGTGCATTGCAGCATTTCAGCCAGTATATTGTAAGCCTGATAGGCTGACTGGGCATAGCACTAGGAAACTTTAAAAAAAAAAATGTAATTAATTAAAGTATTATTAACATCAGTTATTTATCCTGTTCACGAGATTAATAATGATTCAGTTCTATCCTGCTGCTGAGACTTGCATTACTTTGTCTTCATGCTTGAAGTCAGGAGGAAAATCCTCAGTGTGTGTGTGTGTGTGTGTGTGTGTGTGTCTGTCTGTCCAACTGTCCCATAGACAGTATAAAAGATGGGTGTAGCCACCATGATCCCCATTGATTTGTCAAGTCCTGTTATGAAGCAGTGAACTGAGGGGTGGATGTGATTGAGGAACTGCACATTCATTTGCTACCAATTTGTTGTTAACAGGTTGTTATTCAATGAGCGTACAGCGTGCAATACTCCTTCCTGCCTTTTGGAGGAACTGATGTTCTCAGTATGACCTGAAACTAGCAATTGAGCTCATAAAGTCAAACGTTTATTGAGTTCACAGAGACTTCCGTGTGACCTCAGGTCTTTTTCATAGTAGTCACCCTTTGCTGGCTGTTAGAAAGAATGGAGGTTTAAAGCACTTAAGCGTGGACTTCATTTCAGAGACCCCGATGCTTGAGTCAGTGTGCCTGCACTGACATAATAAAAAAGCATGCACTTTGGTAATTCCTAGAAGAGTATATAATAATGCTGGATTGTTACTGTGTGACACTAGTTGGAATCAAGAAGTTTAGACCATCCAAGTAAGGGTTTCACTGATCGTGCAGGTCAACCGTTAGCATCCTTTTTCATTTTGCTTTTAACACTCAGCCTCATTTAATGTATCAGCAAGTTAAACAGAAGAGACAGGAAGTCTTAGTGTTCAGGTCAATGCCATCTTGTGACTGATGTGATTTAGGGCTACTTGTCAGCTCAGCAACGTTTCCCATTAGCCACATAAACTGATCTTTTGGCAGGGAACTGTGGGAGAAAAAAAAAAGAATTCAGTTTCTACTCGGATCAAGTCATTGGTGCCGTTTATAAAAGCTGTGCCCTTTAAATATTTCAGCCATGGCACCGTGTCAGCATGAAACAGGCTTCCTTCCATATGAATGGCTGTATAGTATAAAAAAACCCTATTGTGAAGAATTTTTTAGCTCCAACAAAAGTTCAGATCCAAGAAAAGAACTGTCGAGGATTGATTATGACTTTTTGATGCTTCAGTTTCTGTTAATTAGGAGTTTAAATTAAGATTTTAGCTAGTGTTTGTGAAGTTCTGAGTTACTGCAATTGCATTTGTATAGTGCTTTTCCAAATAAATGAGTCACCAGTCAAAGGTGTCATGTCTTGTTTCATTTCACAGCAGTGTGAAACCCAGAGATATTTAGTTTACATTAGATAAAGAATAGCACCTCATTTGTTTTTGTTCAATTTTCTGTGAATCTCCCTGAAAGTTTGCACAGTGACTAGAAAGTACGGAAAACTGAGCTCACTTGGCTTGACAGTTTCTTTTTTTTGTTGTTAGGCTTCACATCAGGGATTACAGTGCATGTGTGCCACTCCAGGTTTTCGGATGCTGTCAGAGGATTGTGGCGGTGCTGCTCGTTGTGTGCATCAGGAATCAAAGCCCGCCATTGTTGGAATGAGAAGCAGATGTTAGTGAGGAATTCTCCTGACTGCAGCAGTTTTTTTCTTTTTTCATGCCAAAGCTCTGAGCGCTGCCTTGTGCTCCAGCTCCCTCCCTCCTGCTCTCTCGCTCTTTGTTGTGTGTA
>VUQJ01027190.1:0-12632 GCA_015108635.1 Andinoacara biseriatus
CAAGTGTGCGCGTGCACACACACACACACACACACACACACACACACACACACACACACACACACACACACACACACACACACACACACACACACGGCATCAATTTCTCAGTTTTGTGATCAGCAGTAGAGAGCCCACACAGAAAAAACTGACAGCATTACTGACTGTGCTGAGGAAACATTATCTGACATTAACTGTTCAGCAGTGTCTGTCTCACCAGTAAAGTCGTCCAGGTCTTCAGCCAGTTCAGGGCCTGGGTTTCTCTTCAGCAGTTGGATGCACATCTTCTTCATCTTCCTGAACAGAACAGGCAGACGTCCTTGTAGGGAAGAAGGTTCAAACCCTTCTTTGCCCTCAGTCTGAAATACACAGATCGCTCAGTAAGAAAAAAAAACAGTTATCCTTGATTGAAATCAGGTTAACGATCAAAAAGACTATTTTCAGTTAGATCCATACCGGCAGATCCCTGCTCTTTCCGAGCGGGATGCTCTTCAGCACCCGGTGAACTCGATGGATGGGTGTTTCCTCTGGGTTGGTGTCCACACTGTCCAAATTGGCACTGCTTCCCTGCTCCACCAGAGCAGGAACACTCGGAGCGTTCAAAGCCTCCTCGAACTTCTTGATAAACTTGAAGAGAGTGCTGAAAGCCATAAAATGATTGGAGTTAATAAAGGCATCTATTTATTGTTCGACCAGGCAGACGCTCAGCTTAAAGATGCTACAGGACAAAGTAATTATGGATGGTGTGAAAACATTTTTGTTACGTTTCAGTAACAGTATTCAGTAAATGATTACGATAAAAATTAAACTGAAAGGAGAAATCCAATCCTGGAAACTAAAAACAAAACAAAAACAATCAATCCTCATCACTGAAGGGGAAATCCTGCCACTATTAATAAATATAAACATAAATGTACAAGTCAGGACAACATTACACCTGCTTTCATAATAGATGATGTGTCACCCTGTGACCACGAGTCATCCCTCACTTCGGTTTGGGACGAAACGTTAGACGATGCTCAGCCAATCAGAAGTCGGCGTCACAGGCTAACCAATAAGGCTGCAGCCTAGAAGTGATGTTACTATAAACAAACTGGCTCTTTAACTGGAAATCACTGCCAACGCAGCCCAGTATGATCACATGATTCGGCTAAGCCAATCAGACATGAGAAAGAATCTGCATATCATTAGCATATATTTTCATAGCATTATTAGCCTGTTGTTTATTTTACACTTCAGATAAATGCAGTCAAAGTGTACAAAGTGCTGCACATGTTTGAAGAGTAAAGAACACGTTTCTTGGATCAGCTCCATGTGGTTTTGGAGTCTATAGACCAGAAAGGTAGAACCTCACGGACGGGCGCCCTCGACGACGACAATATCCTCACTTCATTTTACAATGGAGGATAAAAAAACTGACCAGAAAACAAAAATTTAAGATAAAATAACAGAAAACAATCAAAACTTGGGCTCTGAGCCTTCACAGGACACATACCGATGGGTCTTCTCCACCGACTGTTTGATGGACCAGAAGCTGACATCATTCCATTTGCAGATCTCAACAAAGTCCTAAGAACAAGAATTCAGGACAGGACAGTGGACGTTGTAAAGGTGAGTGTTGAGTCAATGGCAGGTATGAATAAGGGTTATGATGGTATGATGTGTGAGCGTATACCTTCAGCTCCTTCTCAATAGTCTGTCTGTGTTGAGTGATTTTGGTTTGAATACATTCAGAGAACTGATTGTAGTATTTGTGCAGGTTCCACAGAAGACTGGACAAAGGCTCTGGAAAAGAAAGCAGTTAACAGGTTGTCCTGTATCACAGACTAAAAGTCAAAGACAAACTTAAGTTGATCTTAAAGGACGTCTGAGACTAGACACTGACATGACGTTCATGACGTGCAGTTTAACTGTATAATTTACATTTTAGCACAAGGTTGTTTCAGCGGTGGCCCAGTAATTAGGACTGAATACGAGAACTGTTTGGGACAAAGCAGTGATGGCTGACCTCGTCCAGGCTGGCTGGGGACAAGCAGGAGGTGGCAGTGGAAACTGAGCACCATGTCCAGACGAGCGTGGAACTCGCCCAGGGTGGAGCCCTCCATAAAGGCCTGAAGGGTGGAGGACACCGAGGACATGGAAAGGCGTTCTACTTCATCACCTGGACAGGAAATCAACAATAAATGTCTCTTAGCATCCTTTATTTTCATAGCAGTCATTCAATTCATTTTCATTTATTTGTGTCAAAAACCCATATCATCTTTAATATCAACAGATCAAATTTAGCTTTTCATCCTCTCTCTCTCCCCTCAGCCTGAACCGGTCTCAGCAGATGACTGCCCCTCCCTGAGCCTGGTTCTGCTGGAGGGTTCTTCCTGGTAAAAGGGAGTTCTTCCTTCCCACTGTCACCTTGCTGACAGGGGGTCCCTTTTGACTGTTGGGTTTCTCTGTAATTATTGCAGGGTCTGTACCTTATAATATAAAGCATCTTGAAGCGACCGCTTGTTGTGATTTGGTGCTATTGAACTGAACTGAACTGAACTGACAAACACTGATTTATGAGCTTGTACCTGAGGTCTCTGCCCTTTGTTCCTCTAGATATCTCTCCAGCAGCTGGTAGACAGAGAACCAGTGTTTGGTGGACTTCTCGGTGTGCCGCTTCATTGCGTTGTCTAGACTGCTCGACCAACACCTGCCACACAAAAATTACATTTAAAAAAACTTACATATCCTTATCACAGCCAAAACACAGAGCTTAACTTATGAGCTAGTTAGTAGTTAGTTAAGAAGATCCTGGCTGAATTTAATTCATCTTTGTCTTACTTGAGCTCTAGCTTGCGCCACTGAATAATGAGCTGTGTGATGGGTTCCAGCTCCTTTCGTAGAGACACTGAGCGGCTGGCATTATTCTCCCAGTCCTGATGAGCAAAGAAAAAGCTATAATGAGAGACTCATTGCAATAAAAAAAAATGCCAAGAAGTGCTGACATCCTGAAAGGATCCTGAAAGGATGTTTCTAATGAAAGATGAAACACAGTGAGTTAGGTTTAAAGGTTCATAAAGTACAACCGAATTCAGAGGCAAAAATTGTGATTGACACACAGATTTGTGCATTTACAGTTACATAAATCAACACTACTTGCTCCTCTAAAGGTGTTTGATACAAAAGTCATCATCCTGTCAGGACTCACTTGTGCTTTGCTGAGCAGGATCTCCAGACCGTTGAGGAACTTCGCCAGTGGGCTGGCCAGACTGAAAGCCATGATTCTTTCCACAACCACAGTCAGCTAAAAAGAGTGCACACAAAATCAAATATTATATATATATATATATTCTTTAGAAAAACAGAACCAAGTTCACACAAAGCATCTGTGTAAGCTTGTGTTACACTGTTTTTTGAAAGGTACAGTATCCATCCATCCATCCATCCATGCTCTTCCACTTATCCTGTTCAGAGTCACGGGGGGGCTGGAGCCTATCCCAACTGTCATTGGGTGAGAGGCAGGTACACCTGTACAGGTCGCCAGCCTGTCGCAGGGCCAACACAGAGAGACAAACAACCACTCACACTCACACCTGTGGGCAATTTAGAGTGACCAATGAACCTAACCCCAGTAAGTGCAGGTCTTTGGACTGTGGGAGGAAACCCACACAGAGGGAGAACATGCAAACCCCACACAGCGAGGTCCAGGCCAAGGAGGAATCAAACCCAGGCCTAGCTGTCATTCTAGCTGTGAGGCAGCAGTGCTAACCACCAAAAGGTACAGTAATGAATGCTAATTTATTTTATCACAATTATGCCAAACTGATCAAAACCAGTCATGGCAAAGCACAGTAGGGTTAACTGACCTGTATGAGAGCAGGGTGCCCAGGCCAGTCCTCCAGTCTCTGCTTCACTGCCGCAATCAGCTGTTCTAACACTGGGAGACAAAGACAAGCCTCACTCATGTTGGGCTGCTGGTAGAAGTCATACGGCCCATCAGAGGTGATGACCAAACCATCAACCCCACCAGAGCCCTGCACAGTGTTCTGGAGGAGGGCAGAAAGCAGCAGTTCACTGCCTGTCAGCTGCTGGTCCAGGTCCGAATCTGAGGGGGAAACGGCTATAATCAAGTACACTTCTACTTTGTTACAAGAAAAGGATGCATACAGGCAGAGTTACTAACCAATCAGGTGATAGAAGCGTGACATCACTGGAGAAGCAATCTGATAGGAGGAGAGCAGGGCTTTGATGTGTTCTTTACTGTGACTGGCTGGTGCTTTACTCCTATACCAAAGTGATTGGGTGAACCCCAGACACAAGCGCTGGTGCACCTGGACCACGGTATTCATGGTGGCCGGAGAGAGAGCGCTCATCTCAAAGGAGTCCTCCTGGGTTTTGTCTTCCTCCCCTTCCAGATGTGTGTTAGCTAGTCCATCTAAACTTGGCTGAGACATGATGTCTGCAAAGTCCTACATTCAATATGGACATAAAATATGGATATTCATGCTTTCCACATGCAAAAAAAGAGCAATCGAAAAAGTTTTATATTTAAATGCTAAATGAAATCATGTAGCTTTAAATAATGAGACTGATTGTGCTGAGATAATGGTTATCATTGTCATTACCTTCTGGAACTGAGGAAACTGCTGTCTGAAGTCGTGCTCCTCCTGCTCGTCCTCAGTCCGTCCTGAGCCATGCATTCGGCTACAGCTTCGGTACAGACTGGCCTCCATTTGCTCGTGCTCCTTCCTTCGTCGCTCTTGTTCATCCCACTTATTCACCAAAGCCTGTGGAGGATGACACCACAATCCTTATAGAGATCATTCTGTGCGGGTTTTAATACTTCTGAACAGAAACTTTTTATAAAAACAATGAAATATATTCACTAAAGCTTCAATGTGAGATAGACTCTCATCAAAGTCCTGACCTGACAGATGTGTCTGAAGATGCTGCGTGCCTCGTGGCTGAACTCTCCTGTGGACAGGATGTGGCACTGGACATAGAGCAGAGAAGTGAGCAGCAGAGTGGAGGACTGGGGGATCACGTGTGCAGCGTCTTGCTGGGGCAGAAGCTTCTCTAGGCTGTGCAGCGTCTCCATACAAATCCTGGAACACAGAAAGTCAGCCCGGACCAGGTAGGATGGCCTGCTGGGGGACAGGAAGGGGAAGGCGAGCAGGCAGGACAACAGCTTTGGCAGCCCAGGTACAGGAGTTAGAGAGGCAGCCACCTGGGAGGCTACCAGTCTCATGCCGTACCGCAGCTGAAGGATACCAGCCCTCACCGGCCCAACAACATCAGGATAGAGGGGGTACTCCTCCTGCAGCCTCTGGCAGAAATGCTGCTGGGAGTTCTGCCAGACAGCCTCCTCCTTCAGGAGGGCCTGGACTGGTGACCTGGATTTTGAGGAGGGGGAGTCTTGCAGGCTGTTCAGCAGTTGGGCAAGCAGGTTCTGCACAGCTGACATCTGGCCAATGCTGCAGATGTAGTGCTGAAGCTCCTGGAAAAGTCGATTGTACTGGGGCTCACGAGGCCGGTAGGCCTGCTTCCTGGAGAGCTCAGCTATCTGCTCCCTCACCTGCTGGATGCGGATCCACAGATACCTGTAAGCAAACATCAGGCAATACAACATAACATCTTAAAGGCTTGTGAGAAGCAAGGCAATGAGTGTTGTCTTTTTCTGTTTCTTTGAAGGTAATCCTCTCAATATGAGCTCATGTTTCACCTGAACACACTTTCAGATCAGGAATCCCTGAATTTGGTTATTAAAAAAATATCAACCAACAGCACCAAGTGAAAGTTTGCAAACCCTACAGAATTACAAGTATTTCTGAATGCTTTACTTCTAAAATGTGGTTTACTCTGCCAAAAACAAAATAAAATCACGACTGCAGATGGACAAAATAACATAAGTTCCTATATGTGAGTGATTCCTGAGTTGCCCTGAGACTTTGATAGAGTTCATCCTCCGACTCTTACCTGATTCGAGGATGCTGGAAGCCATCAGTGGTGCTGCTCTCCTCCAGCTCTGCTCCGGTCATCAGCTGGGACCACAGGCTCCGCCCTTTCCACTCTTCCTGCAGCAGAGCCAACTGTGGCAGACAGAGAGGGTGCTTTGAGTGTTCTGCTGTAGTAACGACCCTTTGTCCAAACACCAGGTTTGAACTTGATGATCTCAGTGAAGATCTCATGTTTGCTTCTTCTAAAGAAGGCTGAAAATATTAGGTTGCTTTTGGAAAGGGAAATTTGCTAAAATCAGCACTACTGTTACTCTCGCACGACAGTAATTAAAAAAATAATATTGTTTTATGATTTATACTGCATGCGTTACACACATCAGACTTTACTACAGACCTCCTGCTGAGCGTAGTTGAGTTTATAGGCCCTCTTTACAGCCGGGTCAAAGATGGTCTGTGGTGTCCACACTTTAATCTGCAGCAAGCCCATGTTAACCCAGAATACTCCGGAGCAAGTCAGTGGGTCGGAGCCTTGGACTTTGCTTTGGACGTATTGCTGCAGGCAGGTCAGGCAGGCTTCCATGAGGCCATCAGGGAGCAGGTTAGGAGGCAGGAAGTCTCTGAAGACCGTCTCGATCTCCTGGGAAGCAATGAGAGGGTCGGGGTCCACCACCAGGCTTTCACAACTCTCCATGTAGCCCTCCTGCAAGCTGGGAGGCAGCACATCGGCCATGCTTTGAAGCTGCCGACGCAGAACTGCACCTTGGAGCCTGAGGTCTGTACCCCTGAGGAGACACAAGATTCTCATCAGCAAAGCCTCAAATAAAAAATCCTGGTAAAGAACATTTACTGTTTCATTGTACCTGAAATCAGCCAGTGCATGGATTGCCATGTTATCCCAGAGCACAGCAGAAACATCCTGCAGCTGCTGAATCCTCCCCTTCCAATCCCCAAGTCTGACATGGGAGAGGGAGAGGAAGGTTTCTGCTGAAGGTTCCCGTCGCTCACACGTCTCTCTGCTGCTGAGCAGTTCCAGCATGCAACGGGACCACACTGCTTTACTCAGCAGAGCTGGACCCTGAAAACCACACTGCACATTAAACTTGCAGGAAAACAGTGTTGACTGAACAATGGCCTTGGAGACATTGATCGATGGTACCTTGTTATCTGTTCCTTGAAGCTCTGATTCTGTTTGGGTCTCTGGACTTAGAGGGTCCCATTTAAGCCAGCGTTCTGGGTTTGAGGTCATGCTGCAAGTCCACAGGGAAGCCAGAGCCTCCGACAGAAGCTCACACCATACAAACGGCAGCTCCTCAGCTGGCTGGAAGGCAGACAAACAACCAACACTCATGTTATTTGCTTCCTCTTCTGACCTTTTTCCCCTCTGAGGGACTGTTTGGGCTTCAGTTACACTATCCAAATATGACATTTTTCTCTCAAAAGTCTTTCAGAACAGCAGAGCACTGACATCATAATACTTACCAGCATTTCTATCCAAAGGCATATTGTTTTTTTTCCAATAAAGAGCATAAAACAGTTTGGATTCCTGAGACTGTTCTCAGGGGTTGTGACTTAAAGGCTTCAGGACCCACAATCACACTGTTTACAACGACTGGTTAACAAAAAGTCTTGATGTGGCAAAAGTCCTACTTAAGATGAAACCTTTCAATATTATATTTGGTCAAACAAGAAGCCCGAGCCTGATCCTACTGACCCTGTCACTACTGAGCAGGAACCACAGCGGCTGCAGCTGGCTGACATTGATTGGGGTGGATTGGAGGCAGTAACGAAGATGTCTGGAGAGATCCCGACGTAAGCAGTCCTCAGCCTCCTGGTCACTGTGGGTCAGCATCAAGAGTTCAGTACAAGAGTCCATTAACAGGTTTTTGTGTGAATACCTGAGAAAGAGTAATCTTACCCAGGAGACAGAGCCAGGTGCAGCAGGTCTGTGCTAAGTCGTAGTTGGTTTAGGACGGCCAGTTCCTCCATCAGGGGCCAGAGCTGCGCCCTGTGTCGGAGCTGCTGCAGCTCCTCTCTGGCAAAGGGGACTCCATCCGTGGGCTCCTCTCCCTCTTCCAAAAGCCCTCTGGAGGTCATGCAACACTGCTGCTGCTCCACACTCGACACCAACCTCTCCAGCACCCCTTATGGGAAGATAAAGGAATATTTCACATATTGCTCCAGCAGAAATTCATTTTAATATTAAGTCGTATGTAGTAAATATTTTTATACATTCTGTTTTATTTTCTGTACATTTTTAGAAGTTCTATTTTATATTTTAGGATCTGTGACTTTCTACTTCTGAATGGGAGTGGCACTCCAATCTCATTGTACATATAACTGTATAATGACATATAATGTGTATAATAAAGGTATTCTATTCCAACAGGTTTAAATTCTGATAGGAACGAGGAACCAACAGTTGATGACCAGGTGAAACACAGTAAGCAAACTTTGAAAGAAAGAACAGAGTCACCAAATATACTGTGGGACCAACTGTGAGCCGTTTCCAAGGAAAATGTGTCAATAAATCACCAGGAATCACTGAGGCCCACGAATATTCCCCAATCACATTGTATGGAAAAAGTCTTTCTGCAACACAAACTCACCAGAGTTTTGTGGGTCCAACTGGTTGTTTGCTAGCAGAACCAGGCCCCAGGCTTCTAGGAGGCTCTCTTTGATATCCAGCCCGAGTCCAGCACCCTGAAGTCGGACCAGCTCTTGCCTCCTAAGAATCCTGGTGTTGTCTCGTCTCAAATCGCTCACATCCAGGGCTTTACTGAGGAGCCGGAGGCGGGATGCACACTCAGCCACCGACTCCAACTGAAGACAAAGATATCATTTCATCTCACACAGTCAGTGACAGGTGCAACTTTTTAAAACAATTTAAAAAGTAAAGACAAGTCAAGTAGAGCTGATGAAGTAGATCCAGACCTTGAAAGGAAGAGTTTTCCCCAGAGTTTTCTGAATGCCTTTCAGAGCCGTGGCCACAGACACTGGGGTGGACAGAACAGTCTGGATGGCTGCTGAGACCGCCTGCAGCTCCTGATGACCCCTATTTTAGCATTTCAGGAGAAAGCACTTTAGAGTACAAGCCACACATTAACCATACATTCATACAGTTAGTTAACTAGAAATAAACTGAAAATCTTTGAAAATAACTGAAACTATTAGATTTGTGAAGTGTGGAGAAAATGATTTACTCAAACGCAGCATCTCCGAGCAGAAGCTGTGGCAGCCGGAGGATGAGGTGCTTCTGCACCCACTGCCAGTGCAGAGAGAGCACAGAGATGCCCTGAGAGTCGGGCAGCAGTGAGCTGCATACGTCCCAGAAACGGTCGAGCCACTGCAGCAGCTGCAGGATCTAAAGACACAAGAGGAGAAGCATGGAGACCGTTCTTTGATGGTGGAATCCTCATTTAACTTCCATCATTTCCAGCTCAGTAAGACTGGCTTGTTTCAGACCGAGGCTTTAAAAACACCCTCTGTCACAGATATATATGCAAAGACTCCCTTTAGAAGAGTGAACACAATAGTGCTGATGCATCAACACTGTAGGAGCAGACGTGGAGCCGGGAGCAGCAGAGGTTATGTTAGACTAACAGGCTTTTATTTGGATAAACACGGTCCAAAAAATGTTGTCATGATGTAATTTGGGACATACTCTATTACCACACATATTCATTCACCCACCCAGTTCATTTAATTCATGTATTGCAGTCACTTCCACGGCCACAGGTGTACAAAACCAAACACCTCGGCATGCAGACACACATTTGTGAGAGAACCGGTCGCTCTCAGGAGCTCAGGGAACTCCAGCGTGGTGCTGTGACAGGATGATACCTGTGCAACAAGTCCCACCATGACATTCTTCATTCCACAGTCAGCTGTTAGTGGTATTATAACAAGGTGGAAGCAATTCACAGCAACCCGGCCACAAAAATGTGGTAAAATCAGAGCAGGGTCAGAGGTTGAGTCGGTTGCTACAGATCTCCACATTTCATGTGGCCTCCGGATTAGCTCAAGAACAGAGCACGGAGATCTTCATGAAATGGGTTTCCATGCACTGATATATGAGGAACTGTAACTTAGCAAAGGGCTAAGTAAGAACCAGGAATAAGAAATGCTAAAATCATAATGAATATAAACCACAGACATTGATTTGGGCTGAGGGGTAAAAACTACTCATAAAAATTAATTCTAGCACCACCCAAATCACTACAGAGGAGAATGATGTGCCGAGCCACTTGGAGCAGCAGCGAGACCTGCCCCCCCATCTCTCCTCCAACCGCTCGCTGAGCATTGGCTGTGTCTTAAGCCCCCTCATCTGCACCTCCAACTGCAACTCTAAAACAACCTCATCGTCAAATTTGCTGACAGAACCAAAGTGGTCGAACTCATCTCAAGGGGAGACGAGGCAGCCTCCAGAGAGGAGGTCCTAAAGCACTGAACACCATGAAAACCAGGGAAATCCTCCTGGACTGCAGGAAGCACAGAACCGAGCCTGTGGAGAGGGTCCACACCTTCTAAACTGACCATAACTCTGAACTCACACATGCACTGATCCTAGTCTAACTGTACAATACTCAATACTGCACAATACCTGTATTTATCCATCTATGCTTCCACCCACTTCCCTTTATCTGGGGCCGGGTCGTGGGGGCAGCAGCCTAAGGAGAGAAGCCCAGACCTCCTTCTCCAGCTCATCTGAGAGGGGACCCCAGCTGAGAAATCTAATCTCTCCAGCGTGTCCTGGGTCTGCCCCGGGGCCTCCTACCGGTGGGACATGCCCAGAACACCTCACCTAGGAGGCATCCTGGTCAGCCTGAACCTCCTCAACTCCTGTCAATATGGAGGATATATATCGATATATATTTATCGCCCATACCGGGCGATATCCTCTACTTCTGTATAGAGCCATATCATTTCTACACTGTGCAATAATTACCCACTGTACATTATGTTTATATCTTATTGGATCTACTCCCCATCCTTCCATTCTCTTTCCTTTATCCTTTTCAGGGTTGTGGGATGGAGTCTCTCCCAGCTGATTGAGAACAGCATTTTTGAGCTTCTTTCTAATCTCACTGTACATTCCCTATAGTGACAAATAAGGGCGTATATAAATGCATAGACGCAGACTATATACTGTAATCACTATAATCAAGCGCTCTGACCTCAAACATGATGTGGTCTGAGATGTAGGGCTGCCCGCTCTGGACAGCCTGCAGGGTGAACGAGTCCCACAGCTCAAAGAAGGTTTGCAGGTGCATCAGCACAGGGTGGGGCAGGTGACCGATATCCACAGTCCCTGTGAAGAGGGGGTGTTTTTATTTAAGGCTGCAATTCTACACAGATGTGTACTGTAAAAAAATACAATCAAATCATGTTTTTTGATAAAATCAATGCTTCTGAAAGCTGTACGTACCTTTTCTAAAGGCTGTGGCTATTCGCAGGACAGAGTTTGTAGCTGAAGGCTTGAAAGCACAAGTGCATATGACAGACCTCTCCTCTCTGTGCATCAGCAGAACAATCCTACAGCAGCAATTCATATTAGCTTCAGAGATTTAATACGAGACCACTTACAATAAAAAGAATGGCTCATTATTATCTGAAGGGTGGAGATGGCAGATAGCAATTATTCCTACCTGTTGGCCACAGCATTTAGTGCCTCCAGGAACTCCACGTATCGTTCCTCATCCTCAAAGTTGCACTTGTTGGCTAAAATATCCAGGTACTGTTTATTCCAGCGCATATCCACCAGAATCCTGTATTCATCTGGCAACACACAATTTATTTAATGTAATTTGTGACAGAAATATCAATTGTTAGTAAATTCTGGCATTTAATTAAAGCAAAGATGGGAAACAGTATTTCCAAACACTTGAACATCGACTGAAGAACTGAAGCCACTGCAGGCACTTCTGCCTGTTTCCATATCAAATACTTTTAGAGTCTAAATATGAAGCAGTGACACATTCATACTCCAAGTGCCAGATTTAGTCTGTCGGAGACCTGCTAACAAATACATGAACACAGATGCTTTTAATCCCAACAGAATCTGATGAAATCCACACGTCACATCCATGAAACGCTCGTTTTGCTGCACCTATTCTACATGTGTCCTGATCCCGACCGATTGACGAGTTAATGAACTCACTGCAGCTCTGCACATTTTTCTGCATGCTGTGGAATTTATTAAGTAAGTTTGTACCTCAAAAGGAAAGAATCTGACACACAGATTGCATGAAACAGATTACAGATTACATTCAGGGACTCCTGACTGGTATTACTGGGAAACATGGACGTTTTGTGATGGTGCCGAGCTCAGAGTGTGTGTGTGTGTAGAAATGTGATTAAAAACCTCTGAAACTGAAAGCATAGTGGTGGCAGTAGGTGGTGCGGATCCTCTGGAAGTTCTAGAATACATAATTAGCAGGTCTCAGTAGATCTTAATTGGGGAGGGGGGGGTTGAGGCTTAGTGACTATTCACCAAATCAATTCAAAGTAAGAACCAGAAATAAGAAATGCTAAAATCAAAATACATCGTGCATTCCTCGCACACCCCAAATTTACTCTGTGCCAGTGCTGCAGTGGTAATTTTCAGCAGTCTTGATCCTTAGATCTGGAATTCTCCTTCGATCACCAACAAACTCTATGACCGAGAGCTTCTAGTTTATTAAGTCTTAATGTAAA
>VUQJ01027192.1:0-14244 GCA_015108635.1 Andinoacara biseriatus
TCCAGGCTGCATGCCAATGTATCCTTGGGCAAGATACTGAACCCCAAGTTGCTCTCCGACGCAAGCGTTGGAGTATGAATGTGTGTGAATATTAGCTAATTAAAGCACTTAGCTTAATTACATGGAAGTGCTTGTATGAATGGGTGTGAATGAGGTAAATGTAAACGTGTTGTATAAGCGCTTTGAGTGCTCAGTCAGAGTAGAAAAGCGCTATATAAGAACTAGTCCATTTACCATATGCAACAAACAATTTCTGCAATTTGAATCCAAACTGGGAGCTGGTTCCACAGAAGAGGGGCCTGAAAGCTGAAGGCTCTGCCTCCCATTCTACTCTGAAGTATCCTAGGAACCACAAGTAATCCAGCAGTCTGAGAGCGAAGTGCTCTATTGGGGTGATACGGTACTATGAGGTCTTTAAGATAAGATGGGGCCTGATTATTCAAAGCCTTGTATGTGAGAAGAAGGATTTTAAATTCTATTTTAGATTTAACAGGGAGCCAATGAAGAGAAACCGGTTTAGCAAAAGCAACATTGGCAACCATCATTCCATTCTCTACGTAGACGGCATAAATCTAATATTTCAGTGACCTTTGTCATAAAATTTGATCCCTGATCTGTTTTTATGGTCTTAAGAGTGCCAAAGGGTGTTAAAAATATCACTAGTACTGAGATAATAGCTTTGGCTTTTCAATTAACTTTTACCAGCCTTGGGATAAGAGAAGCATGCAATATGGACACGGGTGAGACTCAGCACTTCTCTACAGAATGGAGGGGGCAGGGGGTGTCATGCTGAACCGATATTGGTGATAATTGTGATACTTAAAAAAGAAAAATTCATGTTTTGTTAAAAATGCGCATATGATAATATCCTAGAAAATTCAGTGCAGGCACAGTTTTTTTACAGACTTGCTTTGCAGTCTATCAGAGCTCTCCTCTCTTCCAGTACCTGCTTTGTTTCGGCTTCTTCTTCTGCTCCTTTGGCTGCTCCCTTTAGGGATCACCACAGTGGATTGTTTGACTCCATCTCACCCTGTCCCTCGCATCCTCTCCTGTCACCCAAACCCTGCTTATCTACATCCATGAATCTTCACTGTGGTTTTTCTCTTTTCTGCTTGCCTGGCAGCTCCACCTTCAGCATGCTTTGCCCAGTATCTACATTCACTGTACGTGTTCAGACCATCTCAAACTTGCCTCTCTAACGTTCGCTCTAAACTATTCAGTCTGTGCGATCCCTCTAACGGACTCGTTTCTAATCCTCTCCATCCTGGTCCGTCCCAACCGTACTGCAGCCACTAATGAGCACAGTTCATGGGTGACCACTGTTAAAACCATTCCATTAAAACTTCTCTATCCCATTGGGAGAGACTCACTTCCTACAGCCGTGACCTCAAAGTACTTCACTCAAACAGGTGCAGTCGGAGCCTGTTGGGTAATTTTGGATTTTGGATCAGCTGAAGGCTTTTCAGGGAACTTTTAGGACAGCCTGATAATAATGAATTACAATAGTCCAGCCTAGAAGGAATAAATGTATGAATTAGCTTCTCAGCATCAGCCTGAGAAAGGATGTTTCTAATTTTAGCAATATTGCGCATATGCAAAAAAGCGGTCCTACATATTTGTTTAATGTGTGCACTGAAGGACATATCCTGGTCAAAAGATTTGTGGGGCCGAGCACAAGAACTTCACTTTAATCTGAATTTAGAAGCAGGACTTTATGTCTTTACGATATTCCTGCAGTTTAACTAACTGATATGTATCATCCGGCTGCCCCAGGCTGGTGACCTGTGTACCCTGCCTCTCAACCCATGACAGCTGGGATAGACTCCAGCCCCTCCGCGACCCTGAAGTAGATAAGCAGAAGAAAATGGACGGATGGTCAAAATATTATTTGTGAAGAAATTCGTGAAATCATTAATAGTTAAGTTTAAAGGAATCCTCTGCTCAACAAAGCTCTGACAGTGCTTATTTTCTTCAATCACTGATGAACATTAAAATGTCCTAGCTTAATTTTTTTTAGAGCAAAAAAACTATTTTTACAGATTAAATGAACATATTCTAAATTGTCTCCAGCTTATGGGTATCTGCTTTAAGGTGCACATATACCAGGGAGTGAAACACTAATTTGAGGCGTTCTTTTTCAGCCACAGTATCCAGAGTCATATTGAGTGAGGACCTAAAATGACTGACCTCTGTGGGAGCAGGGTTTAGGTTCTGCACTGTGTTGGCTGAGGAACGCGCTAACAGGGTGATTGAACTAACTGTGATCAGCTGTTCTGCAACGGTTAATTTCAATCTCAGAGTTGATTTTAAACTCAGAGTCTGTTGAACCTGCTTCCTGGAATCGGGCCAAAGTGTTGGTGGATCTTCAGTCTTGGATCGTTGCACTGTTCGCTGTCAGTGAGGCACCCTGATGCAAATACTTACCCTGAGATGGTGTTCAGAGGCTTGAGAGCGGAACCTCTGGAGAGACGCAGCTGGAGATAATTTTGCTTTCTTGGTGAACTGAATTAAACTGAGGACGCCCTCCACATTAGAACAGTTTCTAATATGTTCTAAACTGTGTTTGGAACGTTTCTTGAAATCCTGCATTTGAGTCCGTCCACTGTGGGTTCACGACAAAAGCACAGTTAGGTGGAACAGCGATGTCCATCTCAGCCACTGTATTCAAGATAACAGGACATCATGGCAGATTAAACACGCCGGCACCCACTCATATCTATTTTTATTGGAATAATTCATGAGAAAACATCAATGTGTTGGATGATATAATTATACACTTATCAATATCTATATGAGTACAACGTTCTTTTTTCTATTAAATAACCTAAAAAAATGACTCACTGCACCTTTAAGTCCTTCTAATTGAAAAGTAGGTGCAGATTTATTACTTTGCTATATTACATAAAACTAAAGTTTGCTCACTACACAAAAAAGTTAGTGTAACTGCCAACGCTTATGTTTGACATTCCTAATTTTATTTATTTATTCGATGCACTGAGTTTGCAGTACTTGATAAGCTGGCTTTACATAAAACAAATATGCATGTTGGATAACCTACCAAAGGTGATTTATATCAAGGCAGATGGTTACAGACAGCACTCTATCAAATTAGTTTGTTTTTTTGCCTGCAATGTTGGTTAAATTTAACTGTAACCAGACGCTCCCATTATTCCTTACACCGTTCCACTTTCTGTACCACGCTGAATTAAAAAAAGCAAATGTAGCCAATCTGGACTTCCTGCAGCTTCGGTGCGTGAGAATCTGCACCAGGGCACAGCAGGGCCCCAGACTCTGAGTCACACAAGCAGACACTTTAACCACAGCGCCACCTGGAGACGCAGCAGCAACCTGGTGAGCCAAATAATAAAACTCAAGTTCAACAGTGTGAGATAGGGCTGCGAAGCAGGTGTGTGTGTGTGTGTTTAATGTCCAGTTACATGAAGCCAAAATTCTGTCAAAAGCTTGATCCTGAGCGTATGTCATAACTTCACATATTTCTCTGTATAAATGAACATGTGTGTATTTGTGCTCTTATTTGTGAACCAGAGTCTCTGTAATATGATCCATAACTTATATGATGGAAGTGAGGAATGAAGAGCTCCCATCACCACTAATAATCTTGCAGAGTTTGCAGTAAATGATAGCAGACTGCACTTTTTAAAATGAATATTTTCCTGAAAAGCTTAGTTAATGCATACTAGTGTAACCTGATTAACAGTGGAGATTATATGCTACCCAAACAGATAATGCAGTGTAACAAACTGAGAGTACAGAATGTATGAAGATCTGATGTTATTGAGATGTGACCATGATGACCACCCTGGTGCTGAGACCTTCTATTTCCCAGGGGCTGGAGGATGACCTGCAGGGTTGTGCCAAGGCCTGGGATAAAATATATGAGGATTATTCTGAAATGTGGATCATGCAAAGCCCAGAATAAAAACATGGAGCTGGAATATATGCAGTTTAACTCTTAGTGTGTAGGTAATGTAGGTGGCAATACTGTGATGAATGCGAGGGCACAATTCAATCCTAATATATATGTTTACCATGGTAACTGTCTCTGTTTCAGTTCAGTTCAGTTTTATTTATATATCGTCCAATCACAGCAAACAGCTGATTGGACTACTTGGTGCACCTGACCCGACTCAAACAGTGTCTGACTCCAGCTCGTCGGTACGGTGAACTATCGCTGCTCCAACAGACGCTCCTGCACAGAGTCCTCATTTATAAAGTGCTCATTACAGCCAACAGAAGAATTTTCCCATTTCAGTGCAGCTAGCCAACAAGAAAGAACCACTTTACTCGAGAGGTAGCGAGTGAAAGTGGGCAGTGTATGCTTGCTGGAGCCGGGGGCGGCACAGGACTGACCCCTGAGGCTGCTTTTGGTTTCCTTGTTTTCCACTCAGCAGTTCTGTCCCCAGCTGGACTTATATGAGTTTATGTTAGCTATTAGCGGCAACTAACCAACCTAGTAATGGCATGTGGCTACACATGCTCCAAAAACTTTAAACATTTATTTCTCAGCTGTTAAATCTATGCTGTGTTTTTACACCATGGTATAAACTAGAGTTTATACCTGCAGTGTTTCACGCCTGCTTTAAGTCAGTGTTCACAGGGTGAACATGATTGTGTACATTTTGAATTATTCTGTGGCTTTCTTGCAGTTGCAAAAAACATGAAACAGGCTGTTTGTTGATCTCGCAGTGAAAAACAGACACATTGTCTCTGGGCTTTAGAGGGTGGAGGCCACAGTGAAGGACGCTGTGCTTTTCTTGGCTATGAAGATGGAAGCTACCACCAGCCTGCATCAGACAAAGCAGCATTTAATGGCCTGTGATTTCAGGGACACACTGTAGTCTCCCCAGCAACCGCTCTCAGACAAAAATTGGCAACTTTTTTATTCATGTAAAAAATGTTGCCTAATGCTCTCATCAAGATCGGGTGATTGAAATCATGGAAACTCAAACATATTTTCTGTTTTTCAATTATCTTTGTTGCAGATAATAAGTGTGTGTTTCTGCAATGAATCACTGCCCGTCAGCTATCTGATTGTGTTCTGTTGTGAAAACAGTATCAGGTTGTTCACAGCAATGATGTGGCCAGATTTGGCCATTATGTTTGAAAAGCGCGATGATAAAGCAGGGTGATGTTTCACAGCTGGTTTCTGTGTGTCAAGTGACAAAGATAACAGCAGCCGCATCCTCTCAGAAGACAATGTCCGCATGCTCACTGATAACAAAGGGATGCTGTCTTTAGCTTCCATGCCCCATTATAGCAACCTGATCAGAGCATCTGCGGCTCAGGGAGCTGCACTGGCTTCTCACACAACTTTTAAAGCATCTCGCCTCGAGATAACAGTGAGCGCACAGGGACACCGAATAATTGCATGAATTCTGCGAATGCTCCATTAGGCTGCCAGATAACATGTTTCACACCCTCAAATAGTAAACAATCTTCACTGGCTGGGCATCAGCAGCCTGAAAACGGATGATAAAGGACATAAAATAAGCATTCTTATTAAATCTTTACTGAGCTCCACTGTGGATTTGGAAAAGGCTTTTCCAACTGAGAGCGACTTCATGGCTGGGAAATGCTGCTTTAAAGAGGAGCAGTGGGAGGCCTCGTCACAAATCCCAAAGAAAAGAAAAAAAAAATCAGCACCAGTGTTACTAATGTGTCCACGTTCTGGCAGCTGATAGAGCTGATGGATGTATCGTTATCAAGCTGGATTTGGAAAAAAAAGCATGCAAGGGAATTATTAACAGCTCATTTACTGAACAAAAATATCCCAACGTCCATGATGTGGGATGGAGAGGCTTTCCTGGTGTGGAAACAGGGCTGTTCCATCAGTTTAAAGTTCCTGCACATTTATGCTAATGTTGCCTTTCTATGAATTCAGAAGACAGCAGTGAGCCTGGAAATTGGTGCTGGATTCATCACAGAATAGATGAGGCAGAACTTCACAACAGGAGAGCAGAATTTCATCCTGAGAACTAAATCCCAGTCTGTATGTGTGGCTTTCTGCCATTATTGGAACAGGTTTTGCCAGAAAACTATCTGCAGTTTCTCCATCTGTCTGTCTTCAGCCTGATAAAGCCTTACTTACTGTTTTTCAGAAGGCTTCAGAGTATATTTTAGGCTTATCTATGTAAATGCATATAGAACTAAAAAAAAAAAAACTAAGTTACACAAGACATCATGAGAGGAATCTGGACATAATTGAAATACTGAAAGAAACTAGGATCCAGGTCATGTCACTTTCTATACAGTCTCTTTGGAACAGTGCTAATGTTAGCCTGACCTGTACAGTAAGTGATTGAGTTATTTCATGTATAGCTGCTCCGTGGAAAGGTGAGGGTGCGGTTCCTTTGATAGGTGTGCCGACACAAGGAGCTGAGTGAGTCGGGAACTAAACAAGGCTTTTGGAGAGCTTTTATTGAGATTAACTGGCATTTCATTCTGTCCAAAGAGTTCTTTCAGTTTTGGAAAGTGAAATTCTGCCATTTTTAAGGCTGTTAACTGGTATTAAGTAGCAGGTATATATCTGTGTGTTGTGCCAGTTTACTGATGCCTCTTGCTAACCAAGCTTGCTGCTGTTTGCTCATAACATTTCAGTATTTCAGCCGTGTCTCTGAAAGCATCCTCAGTGTCAGCAGGCCATCTTCTGTCTGCTTGCCCAAACACACTGAGCTGCTGTTGTGAAACTGGCTGATTAAATATCTGCATTAGCGAACAGTTCAACAGATGTGCCTAACAAATTGGCCTGTGAGTGTTTACTTGACAGCCTGAACGGGGAAACTTTAACAGTTTCATCGTCTTTAAGATAACAGGAAAACAAATGGATTAATGGACTTTGGATGGACCTGATATCAGACCAGCATTTGTATCACGGACACAAAACAAGTTCCATTTTAGGGCAAGAACAAGTTAGACGTGTGTGAGCGCAGCAAAGAGAGAGATCCAGATGTTGAGCTGCAGCTGTTCTGCCTGCAGTCCTCTGGCCTCTTCTTTTAATATCAGTAGTTTTCTGTTAGTCTTTCTTTGACAAGAACTGCTGTGCAGCTCACCATCTCCACATACCTGCACGGTGGGAGAATTATCTGAATGTCAGCTACCAGCATTTCCACCATCACTGGATGAACGCAGGGGAAACGTGTCTGTCTGAATTCATATCGCAGTCTCTGCAGGTTAATCAACAGTAACCATGCATTCATGTCATGGTCGTAAATGTTGGTGATTCCACTTTGAAAGACAAACATCCACCTAAAGACCTGCTCGCGGTCATTGTGGCAACTTCAACCTTTAGGTATAAAAAAGTTGTCGTTACATTTGGGGTAAAGATTTTGTAGGTTTCAGCTATGAAACCTATTACTAATTAAAACGTCCTGCTCCAGCAGCTCCTCGGTGTGGTGTTCACGCATGTGCCTAATGTGAGAGATCCCTGTTTACGATGTGGAGACGGGGGGGTTGTGTCAGGAGGGGGGAACTCGTACCATCTCCTGTCGTGATTCAATTCAGTTCAGTTTTGTTTATAAAGCGCCAAATCACAACAAACAGTCGCCTCGGCGCTTTGAATTGTAGGTAAAGTCCCTGCAGACCCTCAGCAAGGGCCAAGAGAGTTTCCAGAGCTGGTCTTTATTTTTAACCCCACTAAATTCATTCAATACTTATTTCATCTTTATTCAAACGGTGATAATCACCAAATCACACAATTATTTTGAAACCCTTCCCGCTGCAGAGCTCCAGCAGCCACCGTCCCACTTCCTCCTTTCATTGTCACTTGGCACTGCTTTACTTTTTAAAACATTTTAATATTTTTCTTTAAACTGCTATGATCCAACTGAATGCCCCAAACCTCACACAACAGGGATTTCTTTCACCGATGCTACTGCTTAATTAGCTGAAGGAACTTTCATTTTCCATTTAAATAAATAAATACAAACTTTAGCATTGCTGGAAATCATTCATGTACCTGTGCAGCAGAATGTCAGCAGCACCTTTCACACATTTGCTGCAAACCTTTTCACCGTACTCCACCTGAACTCTGCCGATTGTAGAAAAAAGACATTTCTATACACTCAGTGCATATAGAATTAATGAGTTCACAGATGTGCAGACCTGTATTAACACTGCATAATAAACACACACGCCTGATTAAAACTTCCATGTAAATTTCTCTTGTTCTCGCAGGTTATCTACAGTATAGAGCTTAATTTGCATGGATTCAGGTGCTGACGAGCTCTGCTTTCACTGGTCTAAGATCAGTTATGATCTGCATGAAGAAGTTTTCTTTAGCACATTATCAATGGAAGCGTTGCTGATGGAAACACCCGGTTCACTGAAGCATGCGAGCTGAACAGGTGCTTCACCTGCGTTTTCACATAGCATGCTTCAGAAAAGTTGGGACGCTGTAAATGAAAGCAGAATGTAATGATTTTCTGATCTCATAAAACGATATTTTTCTCCTAATAGAAAACATAAAATATTTAAACTGAGGCTTTTTTACTATTTCATGAGAAAATATTAGCACATTTTGAATTTGATGGCAGCATCATGTGTCAGTAACGTTGGGCTGGGACAATAAAAAGTGTGAACAGGAACATTTTGCTGTGGTGTGAATACGGGAGCAGCTGGAAGTAGCTCGACACCTGGAAAGGCCCCGTCAGGTCTCACAGCACCACGCGCCTCCATCTAGACAATAATCAGCTGAGACCTTGCAGATTTCTGCATCCTGTGACTGTTCGAACAACGATGTCATGATCCAGTGTTTTATGTTCTTTGGTTAAGTTTTGTTATATCTTTGATTATGTTTATTCATTTCCTTTGTGTTTAGATTCCCAGTTTGCTCTAGTTTGAGTTCAGCTCGGTTTGTTTCCTGTTCTGGTGACACACACTTTGAGCTTGGGGTAACTCACTAAACTTTCTGCACCCTCTCAGACACTAACAGAGTTAGAGAAGAGCGTTCCCACACGGCTGTTTTTGCTGCAGTTTAAACATAAAATGTGTTTTGTTTTTTTTTCTATTGTGAATAAAATACAGGTTTGGGAGATTTGTGAGTCTTTGCATTCTGGGTTTATTTACATTTTGCACAGCATCCCAGTGTTTTTCAGACCTATGAATGAATAAGAAATCACTTCACTGACTGAACCTACCAAGTTTAAGCAGCTAGTTTACAAATGTTACATTATTTTTTCACCCATATTTTTATTTTTACACCACAAAGTGCTCAAGTTTTTTCACTCAGCTGTTATTTTTGTTAGTTATATATTCTAATACACTTTTAAATATATTATTTTAAAGATGTGCTCACAGCCACGTTACAAATATATGATTTAATATGTGATGTGTCACTGAAGATTATGAAATATTTAAACTTTAAGCATCCATGTGTCGCTGATGGGGAACGTTTTTCTGAAGACTAAATATGAATTAATTACTTTTACATTTGCCAATAATACAGTATTCATAGTGTGGTACTGCACAGTGCTCTCCTCAGCTAATGGTAAATACTTTGATCATAACTATAGAAGTATTAATGTTTTACAGTTCTTCAGCCAGCAGAAAGGTGCAGACAGGAAACAAAGTGTTTAACTGAATGGTGAAAGTTCAGAGTCCACACAGGAAAGTCCGGGGAAGGAAAAAAATCAGGCATAAAATAAGAACACCACGAAGGACGTGACAGGTCTAACTCGAGGATGAAAGAGTGATGAGGCAGCTGAAGAAAGGAGGCTGTCAGCTTCCATTTCATCTGCCATATTTACCACATAATCCACTGAGGCCACTTTGAGAGGTTATTAGTAGTGTAGTAGTAGTGAAATCATGTACTTTCTCTGCTAGAGTGAAAGTTGCAATTACTAATCCAATTTAGTGGCAGAGGCATCATATGCTGTGTGTTAATCTGGATGCAGCAGCTGTTTATGCTTCTGCTCTCATTCCTCATCAAAAACAGCCTCAGTGATGCCTCACGGTACCAACGCTTGCAGATGAGGTCATCACCGAGGTTACTTTTCCTTTGTTGTCATCACTGAAAGAAAATAACGTTTGAAACACTTGACAGTGACCTGTCTTTTAAGATAATCCTCAAACCTCGCAGTCAAAACTTCTCACCACATATTAATACATAAATTTCAACGTGTCTGCTCACGTCTCTGTTATCAATTAGCTGGTTTGGCTGCAACAGACGTTCGTTAAGCCAAAAAAAAAGTACAAAAAGACAGAATTGAAATAAATACAGTCGTGGTCAGAGGTTTAAATACACTCATCATGAAAGGCATGAAAGGCACATTAATATGAGGCTTTTAATAAGTTCTTTGGACTTTCTTTGCCCAGTGATTGTGCAGCATTCATCCTCAGTGACCCGACGTTCTCGGTTAGACGTGTGTGAGATCACGACTGACTACAGCTGGCAGGTTCTCTTAGAAAGCTCACTGAATTCACCAATATTCACAATAATCAATCAGGCTCCTGTGTTAAAGATCAGTCATTTCATTTTGAAGGCAATGACGAAGTATTTCTAAAACAAATATGTAAATATAGTTTCAGCCTCCTGAGACCCCGAGCTCCTGTTTCCTCGATATCTGGGATTAGATGGAGCTGATGTGTGTATAAACGAAGCTTCAAACAGGAAACGTGTGTGTTTGGTTTTTTTTCTTTGCTGACCAATAGGATACCCCAGATTGAAGAATGGACTGAAGGACTTCACCAAACTGTGGGACATGTGGAGATTATGGAACTGATTTTTATGTGTTAAATGATTCTTTTTTTTCCTGTGTTGAATATATTCATTGTGGGAAAAAGTACTTTGTTTTACTCGATGTCTTGAGGGTGTAAGTCTCTGAACTTTGCATCCTTTGGAAGGTTAAAAATATCTTATTTGGCCGGCACCCCCTATCACATGAAAACTGTCACAGGATGCTGTGAGGGTTGTGACGATGGAGGGAGGTGGATGGGCTGCTGCACCTGGCGCCACCAGCCTTGCAGGTAGACACCGAGCCACCGACTCCAAACAGTTAAAGAAGTAATTAAAAGCCCCAAATTCTGCTGAAATTCATACCCATGATGTAAACCTCTGGCAAACACTGAAAACAGTCTCTGAGTTGCACTTTGAGCCTGAGAAACTAAAGCAAAAATTCTCCACTGAGCCTTTTACCTCATATCTGTCTGAATTTACCTGAAAAATAAAAATGTCACCACAGTCTCATAATATGATGCCATTTTTCCACCTGCCTGTTTCACAGACTCTCCTTTGCTGCAGTGATGGTTGTGGCACTTTGGCCATCCACGTGATCAAACTCCTGCATTAGAGGAGCTTAATGTTAGCCTGATTTAACAAAGCCAGTTTTGGTGTTTAGGATCGTTGTCGGAACGCCGAGCTGTGTCCGAGCTTCAACGGTCCAGCTGTTGATCTGAGGTGAAGTTAAAGAATTTGGAGGTAGTCCTTCCAGAACCACTGGCAGCAAAGCAGCCTCAGAGCGCGATCCCCCAATAACTTCGTCATATATCATGTAGACTGAGGACCTCGAACGCCGACTCGAATACAGGCGACTGCTAGCAGCTGGCATTACTCGTCACCACGGGGATGAGAACAGACGGTGATAATCATGATGAAATTTAGGAAGTTCTTAGAGTGATAAGGACTAAAATATATGATTGTTTTTACAAAAGCAAGCCTCTGTTTTGTAATTAAAAAGAAATGGCAGATGCACTTTGAAGACATTTAACAAAGCCTGCTTGGCAGTCAGCTGTATTTCAGCTTTGTGTAACTGGTGTGCGCCTAAATTCAGTCGATAAGCTCGGAGCCACCCCGAGGTGCCGTCTCTGTGCGACTGGATTGTCCTGGTCATTTGCATAGGCTTTGTTTAAGAATTGGGGGGGTCTTTTAATTGCACCAGTTTGTATTTTTTCTTTGTTTTTCGCAGTGATTTGTGGTGGAAACACAAAAAATCACTGTGTCATTTTACCACATACTGGAGTTATAATGCAGAAAGGGTCGCACGGATTCTGTATTACTTTAAATGAAATATCCTCAGCACCTCTTATTGAAAATTATCCCTGCTGAGTCAACACAGATTCACCATCCTCTCTTCTTTTGTGTTTGCCTTGGGCCAGATGTCTCACTTAGAGTTTAACAATTTGACAGTTGTGTCTTTTTTTGGACCTTTTCTCTTTTGGAAGAAACCTGTCGCCTGCTCACATTAATGATAATTCCTTTCATATAATAAACCCCTCGACTTTAACAGCTCGTGTGCTTCAGCAAAGACTTCTGCTCATTTTCAAAAGTTTCTGAAAATCCAAACATGGATCCCTGAAATGTGGATGCAGCATGTATTTTATTTCCTTATTGCATCATAATAATAACTATAAATGATTACAGCATGCAGTTAACATGACACCAGAATACTGTAAGTGTGTAACTACGAGCTTCAGTTTTGTTTACCGGTGCCTCCTTTCCCCCCCGCTGTTCCCTAAAGCCTTGTTTTGTTGTGCTGGACCTGAGTTGAAGGCCTGGGAGACAGCAAACAGGCGATTCATGCTGTCAAATTAGAATTCATGTCACGTGCTGAATTTTGATTTGTTACCAAATAAATGTACCCCCATTGGAAACATGAAATCCTTCGAGTACAACACAGTGACTCATTAATTAAGTTATAATATCCATACAATCAAGGCGTATGAGATAAAAAATATATAACAGTAAGCCCATTAATAATGCAGCAGTTTAAATGTTGCATTAGCAACTCATTATCCTCAGAAAGCTAGTGTAATGGTGAGGTGAATCAGACCTGGACACATATCTCAACAGGGACATTTATTAGGTGGTTAATGGGTGCCTGTATATATTTGCTTGGTCGCAAGGCTGATTAAAATAAATTGCAGTTAAACTGTTGTGGGACTGTGCCATGAGATGTTGCTGGTGCTGAATTGTAACCTGGTAAAAAAGTGCCTCTGGCACAACAGAATGCACGAGATGAGAAACGAGCCATGACGTTTCAGGATCATGCTTTAATTTACATCTGCAGGGCTTGGATTAAGTAAGGGAGCAACTCCAAGAGTTGTGCATTGCACACCTGCAATAAATAATAAATGACAGAGGTCAATGTGAAGTGAAAAGTGCTCTGCAGAATTTACAGATACATGAGGTCCATCCATTCCACTAAATAACTAATATTTGCTTGTTTATTTTGGACGTCGTGAGATTTAACTTTTTACCTGAGAATTCCTGCAGGTTCTGTTGCTTGGCAACACACAGCAATGAGTGCTTTGCTCCTGGGTTATTTTTTTTGTTAGTTTTGTTTTTGTTTGGTGATATGATAAGTAAACAGCTCATGGAACACAAAATGGACATCACAAAGCTGAGAGGAGAGACTACGCTGTATAAAGCAGTGTTATTAAACTGCTTTATCACAGATGATGATGCTGTGATACCTGCATTAAAACCACCCACGCTCCCTTCCACGCACGGCTTTATTATATGCAACTTAAGCATTTTATTTATTAAACACAAGCCAGTCGATGATTCAGGAGGAATTTGGGGTTCTGCTGTTTTCCTGTTTGATGGAATTTTGTTACCTGGTAGGATAAGTTTCCTGCTACAGGGTTTAGTTTCCTCAGTGTTTCTCTCTGTTCCTCTGTCTCTGTTTGTGTGGAAGTCTTCATGTGACCTTGTGAACTCGTCTTTTGCCTGTTTCCTCTTTTACTTTGATAGTTGGTTTTCTGTTGTGTGTTTTTTTGCTGCAGCATTTATTTCTTCTTTTTCTTGTTCACTTGCGGTAAATTCTTTGGTTCCCAACTTTTGTCATCCCCAGTCAGTCCTGAGTGTATATACAGCTGTGGTTAAACATTAAAAAGTTAACAGTTTACAGTTTTTTAAAAAAAAAATAAGGATTATTATTATTATTTTAAATAAATCTGTCCTGTCTGGCAGAATCATGGTCTGAATACTGTGTTGTATAATCTCTCCAGCGTGCCCTGGAGCCTCCTCCCGGTGGGACATGCCCACCCTCCTCACCCAAGAGCAGCCAGGAGGCATCCTAATCAGATGCCCGAGCCACCTCAACTGCCTCCTTTCGATGTGGAGGAGCAGCGGCTCTACTCTGAGCCCCTCCCGGATGGCCGCACTCCTTACCCTATCCCTAAGAGAGGCCAGCCACCCTTCGAAGGAAACTCATTTCTGCCGCTTGTAGGAACGCAGATTGACCAGTAAATCAACAGCTTTGCTTTCACACTCAGCTCTCTCTTCGC
>VUQJ01027196.1:0-11427 GCA_015108635.1 Andinoacara biseriatus
AACGCATGTTCTGCTCACCCATATACTTATGCAGCCTTAAAAATGCCGATAAACATTTTGCTTTTCCCTTCATACTTAAACTGATCAAAGCTTTTGGTTGTTTGATCTGTATGCTTTTGTGACTGAGCTGGTGCATTTTTCATCTTTGCTGTGTAGTGGCGATGCACAATGTACCACACTAAGGATGCTGAATCCACACCTGCAGCATTTGCACTTCAGAGCTGGAAATCTGGCGATATCATTTAATGAGATCTATTTTTCAACATTTTTTTCTTGTCTTTTTGAGCATAAACTGTGCTCTCTCTAGCTTTCTGTAACATTTTCTCTCCTAGTGGTAAAAGCCTTGAACTACCTGCTGCCATAGCAGCCAAATCCTGTAGTACAAAGCCGCAAAGGTCTCTTAGATACTGGACCACATGAGGAATCCATCCCAGATGCTTTGCACTGTTCCCCTCCTTCTTCTGCTGTGTACTAAAATGAATGCTGCTTCAGATCATTACTTGCGCTCTACATGTTCCTTTACTGCATTTCATCACACGCATTCTTGGCTCCTCTTCTAGTCTCACAGGCAATAAAAACAGCCTGATTTATCTCCAAGCTCCCTTTTTGGACACTCTAATCCACAATGGTCTTCAAAAATGAGCAGAAATTTAGGAGCTGCAGAGTGACTCGTCC
Source organism: Andinoacara biseriatus (assembly GCA_015108635.1). Classification (NCBI taxonomy): domain Eukaryota; kingdom Metazoa; phylum Chordata; class Actinopteri; order Cichliformes; family Cichlidae; genus Andinoacara; species Andinoacara biseriatus. Next base: position 676 of record VUQJ01027196.1, read on the forward strand.
AGCATATGTCTGCCTCTTAAGATTTGTATCAGGTTTTATGTGGTGACAGCAAAAAAAAAAAAAAGAAAGAGCAAAGGGTTCTCATCAGTGCATTAAATCTCTACATAGTGAGTGGTCCTCAACTCTTCATGGATGTCGCTGAATGCACTCAAGTGTCACGCTCTGCCACCTCAGTGTGTTTATTGGCAATTAAAGGTGATTAATCGAACTGAATGTATTAGGTGCGTGTGTGTGTTTGCGTGTGAGTGTGCAGAAAATAAGTAACAGATTGCAGCAGATTTTTTTTTTCTTGCTACAAGAGGACAGATAAATCAGGAGGTTTGAACCCAGAGTTTGAAGGTGGGCACCTTTTATCTTAACTCCTTTTAAGAAGAACCAGGCCTAAAAGAAGCCGACACTAAGTCAACACAGACTGATGGGCTACAAGCTCTCATTCAAGGTGGCCCCGAAAGCAAGCTAATGAGGACACAAGGACAAACAGAGCAGGTCACGTTGCTGGGACAAATTTTAAAGTCTTGTTTGAGTCTTGATGCTGTTGGAACTTCTTGACAATTTCTCAATGAGCTTCCGTAGCGTCCGTTAGACTAAACGGGTAAACAAAAAGCCTTGAACAATCAGACACAGGAAGCAGATTATTTGTCCTCTTCTTCTTTAACCACTGTCTGCAGATAGTAATTACAGTGACTGTCGGGACAGCCACACAAAGAGAAGCAAGAAAACTTCCCATTACTGAATTTAATTAGTAATGAGAAGAATGTGTCATGCTTACAGTTAATTATTAGAAAATGTTTCAGTCCAAATGTGTTCCGCATAACTGAACACTTTATGAGGCACGCCTTGCTAGTATTGTGCTGGACCCTCTTTTGCCTTCAGAACTGCCTTAATTCTCTATGGAATAGATTCAACAAGGTGCTGGAAACATTCCTCAGTTATTCTGGTCCAAACTGACATGATAGCATCACACAGTTGCTGAAGTTTCATCAGATGCACATTCATAATGTGAATCTCCCATTCCACCACATCCTAAAGATGCTCTATTGGATTGAGATCTGGTGACTGTGATGGCCATTTGAGTGCAGTGAACTCACTGTCATGCTCAAGAAACCAGTTTGAGGTGATTTGAGCTTTGTGGCATCACATGTTATCCAGCAGCCATCACAAGATGGGTACACTGTGATCATAAAGCAATTGACATGGTCACCAACAAGACTCAGGTAGGCTGTGGTTTTTGAATGATGCTCAGTTAGTACTAAGGAACCCAAAGTGTGCCAAGGAAATATCCCCCACTTCATTACACCCCCAGCAGCAGCATGAACTGTTGAGAAAAGCTAGGATGGATCGATCCTTTCATGTTGTTTATGCCAAATTCTGACCTTACAATCTGAATGTTGCATCAGAAATCTTCTGTGTGAATTGTAGCCTCAATTTTTTTGCTCTTGGCTGACAGGAGTGGCACCCAGTGTGGTCTTCTGCTGCTGTTTCCCATCTGCTTCAAAGTTCAACGTGTTTTGCACTCTTAGACGTTAAAAATAACGAGTAGTTAATTGAGTTACTGTCGCCTTCCTATCAGCTCAAAGCAGTCTTGCATTCTCCTCTGACCTCTGGCATCAACAAGGCATTTTCACACAGCAAACTGATGCTCACTGGATATTCTCTCTTTTTCAGATCATTCTCTATAAAGTACTAGAGATGGATGTGTGGGAAAATCCAAGCAAATCAGCAGGTTCTGAAATACTCAGAACAGCCCATCTGGCACCAACAACCATGCCACGTTCAAGGTTCCTTAAATAGCCTTTCTTCCCCATTCTGATGTTCACTTTGAACTTCAGCAGGTCATCTTGACCATGTCTACATGCCTAAATTAACCATGTTATTGGCTGATTAGAAGTTTGTGTTAAAGAGCAGTTGAACAGGTGTACCTAATATAGTGCCTAGTGAGTGTAAGTGTATTTGGTATTGACAAATTGATTATAATCCAGCATGCGGTAGTGATACTGCTCACTATACCCTTAAATATGTCTCTATTATAAGTGACTGTGTAGATAAAAGACACGGTTGCTCAATTGTTTAAGAAAGCGCTAATAGATGAGATGAGACAGAGGGCAAAGTCAGGCCTGAGGTCTACAGAGAATGAATTTTCACAGTGGGCGTAAGCTTCGATGTCTCAAAGCCATTTAGGTTGATGCTGCTCCATTAAAGGGACTGATATTTACCCCTCAAGCTGCCATGTAAAGAGATTATCTGTGTAAATGTTAATGAAAGAGGGAGATAAAGAGCAGCAAAATGGGAGCGACAGAATGACCCCAAACACCCCAAAGAGAGGAAGTGAAGCAGAGAACGAGCAGAAAGGAGAGGCAGAGCAGTGTTGAAGGTCTCATCAGTGAGGTAAATTAGTCGAATTCGCACAGAAAACACTGACATATTTTTATATAACTTCTCTGGTTGAGAACACAAACTGTCTGAATATTTTATCTGGCTCTAGGCGTGGAACTGGAGAGAGATAAATGCCGAGAAAATCCACAGTGTCATTTCTCCTTTGTGGCCCAACTGGAGGAGAAAAAAGTTATTCTTTTCAGCTCAAATATTCAAATGTTTTAAACAGCATAATTTATTTTTGCGCCGCTACATCTGGCTGCTCTGAAACAGTCAGCCCACATTATTAAATAAGGACACTGAAAAAAAAGTGAGCTCAAACTGAAATGTGGGCAGCACAAGTTAAAGCGTGCGGCTGACCTTGTTTTTAGCAGCGTCACTCCCAGATTTATCACCAGTATTATCAGCGTAATTGTCCTGACCATAAAGTGACAAACCTTGAAGTGGCACTGATGCAATCATCATCAGTCTGTTCTCAAAGTCTAATTAGCTTCAAGTATGGTTGCAGCTGAACGATTAATTTAATAAGAACAGTTACAAGTTTACATTCCCAAACAAAATGCAGATTCTTCAGTGGCATCTATAAGTTGTTTTTTTTTTTTTAATGAACTCCTTATATCAGATAAATGAATGAAACAATTAACAGAGGCAGCCTCTAACAGAAGCATTGTTTCATATTTGGCTGCTAGCTGGATAATAATAATAATAATAATTCTTATGGTTGCATGCGAGCATGATCACTCATTTACTTAAACAGACTCAATGAGCTGAGACAGACATAACAAGATGGTGATTGTTGGGTGATGAGAGACCACTGCTGGGTACAAAATGTTGATTTGAAGAAGCACCTTAGAAACATAGGTGTGACTGTGCCGCAGGTGGTACAGCGGGTGATCTACTGATCCCCGGCTCCTCCGGTCCGCATGTCAAAATATCCTTGGGCGAGATACTGAACCCCGAATTGTCCTCGATGCATCCATCAAAGTGTGAATGTGTTAGCATGTTAGTCAAAGTCAGAACAGTTAGGCATGAAAAAAAAGTGCTGGATGAATGTGTGTGTGACTGGGTGGATAGTAGTAGAAAGTACTTCAAGTGCTCAAAGGCACTTATATACAGACCAGTCTATTTACCTAATAGACACCGCCATAGGCAATATGCCCTCTTTATTGAAGAGATTAAAGCGCACTTTCCTTCTTCTTCATGCACATTCTTAAGAGTATGAATACTCATATCTGCTATGTATATGGCGTAGTACTTACTAACAGTCAGAGAAATGAGTACGGCAAGTTGTGCGCTGCTTTTGGTGAATGCTTACAACTTGTTGAGTCGCTCACTCTACGAGTTGTAAACTGTACCTCCGATGCTGCATCTTTCTACACTAAAGACAACAATTCAAAATGCATGAACACCAAGCGACACTATGGCACATGTAAAATCAGTAAATGATACAATTCTGCTGTTGGTTAGTTACTGAGTACATACTTCTGTTTGTTGACAAATTAGTTGGTGGTCCCTCCCCTTCCCCTACATGGCCAAGATGGTGATCACCAACATCTTGACCTCTAAGAGTACACCATCCAAACACTTCCCAGCACTTGTCAGCAAAGAAGTACAGGATTTCCAATCATTGTGTCCTTTCTGGACAGTTTTCTATTTGACATTTTCAATTAGACCAGCAAGTAAGCCTCTTGATCATCCAGCAGAGTCGGCCTCACTAATAAGAATAGATCACATCTGCCCCATTTCCTGCGGTGCTGTCCCAGGGGTCTGTCACACGAGGACTCGGTTTCTCACGTGAAGAAACTGTGGCAACTTTCAAAACCCTTCCTATAATTACTGGAGTTTTATCTGTCTTTTTTGTGTGTGGATAGTTAATGACTCCTTGTGCATTATTGATGACTTAAACGATGAATAATGCACCAGCCACTAAAGTTCTCCTTGTGGAAGATAGTGTCGTACGGGATCTTGTTAAACACAGAGGAGGAACACAATCTGTGCCAACTCTTAACTCTTCCAACATGTAAGAGCTTAATTTTTTAACAACTAAAGGTTCCCATGACACAAAATATCACCAAGTCGCCTGCTGAATATTACAAACTGCGTTCTCCGAGGTCTGCGGCGGCTCGTGTAAACAACAGCAGCCTTTCATGTCAGTCTCCGGTTAGGGTCTCTGTAGAGAAACGCACAATCAGTAATCAAGCTGTGTAAAATTGCATTAATTTTCACATTCTTTCATCTGGAGGGTGTGTGTGTGTGGGGGGGGTGTATTATTTATTTTTGTTTACTCGTTTTGTGTCTTCGTCAACCAGATGTTGACCTTCCTGTCAGCTTATGTCTGTTTACAGCATATAGCCAAAAGTGACTGTGTATTACACACAGGATTAAGTGTGCATAAAGAGAGTGTTTAAAGAACATGAAGAAAGTGCTTAAGCCCGAGAGCAGAGAATTTCACTGAGAGGTAACTCAGCTTTTTGAAAGTAGGTTATGGGAACTCAAATGCTATCTTTGCAGTGAAAGTGATGGAACATTTTGTGTGTATGTGTGTTTTTAATTAGTATGGAGTTGAGCGCTTTCACTTTTCTACTTCTGCGACTTTAAGAGCTTTGCAGTGACATTATACCTTCCTCCTACTGTCCTTGCACTTCCCACTTCCTAGTGGGTGCTTTAATCCAAACTGGCTCTGACGCCTCTCTCACATTCGCGCTTTCCTGTAACAGATTGGCTAGTTCACCCGGCCGCGGAGAGAAAATGAAACATGCAGAATGGCCCTGGAGCTGGTGGTGAATTATTCATGCTATGCACGTGTTCCCACTTGGCTTAATTACTAAGATGATTAGTACTCCCAAATAGCAGGGACATCCTAACCCACCCCCAACTACCTCAACAAACCCTCGAAGCTCATCCCAAAACCTTCCACCATCCTCTTCTTCACTCTAATGTTGCATGATGCTTTTATTTCCACTATCCCTGAACAAGATGTATTTTATCCCCAGGGACAGCTTAAAGTTGCATTGCATTAATGTAAGTGGAGGATTCAGCTGAAACTTTTAGAGAGAGCCCTATTCTCTCTGAGGCTATCAGCCAGAACTACAATCACAGTACCATGAATCATGCTATGACAGTGAAATATATTCTCCTTTAAAAGCAATGAAAATGCAAATGCAAGAAGATGCGATGTAAATGTCATGCATTTTAAGTTATTACAAATTGTTTCTCATCAATCATTTTAGAAATGCTGAAAATCTCATCATGTTGCGTACAACTGATGCTTTGCCGAACTTCAAAAACAAAACCACAAGAATAAAAATGGAACAAATGGGTAAAGTAAAACATTTTCTTTTGGATACCACCAGGAATACTTGAGATACCACACATTAAGATGCATTAAGAAGCCCTACATTGACATTTTCATAGGATTTCTACACATAAATCCATAGGCATTAATATGGAGTTGGCCCTTCTTTTGCATCTATAACTGTTTCTGGGAAATGTTTCTAAATGATTTTGGACTGTGTCTGTGGGAATTTTTGCCCATTCATCCAGAAGAGTGTTTGTGAGGTCAGACATTGATGTTGAACGAGAGTGCCTGGCTAGCAATCTCTGTTCTCGTTCATCCCAAAGATGATGGATGGGGTTGAGGTCAGTAATCTGTGCCAGCCAGTCAATTACTTCCACACCAACTCTTTCAACCACGGACCTTGCTCTGTGCACCAGGGCACAGTCGTGCTGGAAAAGAAAAAGGCCTTGCCAGAAATGTTCCCACAAAGTTGTAAGCATAATATCTTGATAGGTTGAAACATTAAGAGTTCCCTTTGCTGGAACTAAGAAGCCCAGGGCAATTGTACAATGCAGTCAAGCAGGTAATGTTCTCCTTGCTTTTACCAAACCTAGACTCATTCATGAGGCACACAAAGTGTGATTTGTCACTCCAAAGAACACGTTTCCAGTCCAGTAGCGGTGTGATTTACACCACTCCATCCAACACTTGGCATTGTACTAGTAAGTAAGGTAAGGTAAGGTAAGGCTTGCATGCAGCTGCTCAGCCATGGTAACCCATGCTGTGAAGCTCCTGGCTCACAGTTTTTGTGCTGATGTTAATGCCAGAGGAGGATTGGAGCTCTGCAGTTATTAAATCAGCAGAGCACTGACAATGTTTATGCACTGTGTCCCTCAGCGCACAACTTTAGGTGGGCTGCTGCTTCGTGGCTGATTTGCTTGATTTTATACGGCTATGGCAGAAGGACCTAAAAAAACCCAAATTCAAAGATTAAGAGGTGTGGCTCGATTCTTTTGTCCACATAGAGAACTGAGTGTGTTTCTTTGCTAACCTTAGTATGTCTAGCTGACTATTTACAAACCACCAAAGAGCAGGAAGATGTCTGTTATTTTTATCCTGCATGTTGGTTAATGAGAAGAATTTTTTGAATTATGGGATATTCATGTCGCATATGGAATTTATGCTAGCATAATTCATAATATTTGTCAATCGTTTTTTTGTTTTGTTTTGTTTTTACAAAGGTCATTTATTAGCAGCAATCCTGATAAGTAATCTAAAGCAATATTTTTAAAATATATTGGAAACAAATATCAGTATGTTGCTTAAAGCTCTGATCCATAAATTCTACTATTCTTTGTAGCATCCATGTTCTGACTTACAAGCACACAAGCACGCCAGATTTGGAAAATGTCTTCCCACCTTGCAAAGTTGCAAAACCATCTGAAGAGCACATAGATGAAGAAATCATCAAAGCAAATTATATATTGGCCTCAGACATGCAGTTTTAGCCTCAGTCTTTTAGTCTATCATTTTGCTGTCATGTGAACAGTCTAGCTCTTACTTAAACCATTCAAAACGTATAAATCAGCAACAGAAATTGGGGTGTGAACAATAATTTTTCTTCTTACTTGACCTCAATCTCTCGCTCGATTTGTTGCTGTAGTCTGTCTTCCCATATGCCGACCTGCCGGTCTTGGCACTGTGGACATCACAGAGCAGGAAGTAGCCGTGAGCTGTGCAAAAATAAACCAGCCTCCACTTTCGTGGCACTTTTTGACCTGGTTTTGAGGGCTGAGCTCTGCAGGCTCTCAAACAGACACTGCAGAAAAACGCCTCCAGACAATCAAGTGCTTTTCATTTCATCTTCTCTGTCACTAAACGCAAGCTGACTGTTAACTAGGCGAGGCTGGAGCTCCTTCAATGTCCATCACTGTATCAGAGAGACAAATGAGAGAACTGAGAGAGAAAACCAGTTCCCAGTTTAGGGCAGATGAAAGGGCAGGTGTGAGGGACCAGCTGATCTGTGATGAAACCACTAGAGTGTGAGTGAACATTTTGGATGGGCTGAGTGTGATTGGCAGGATCTTAACATCATGGTGGCAGCTTAGTGATCCAGGCAGAGTGGAGCTGATTGATTTCAGAGACCCGATAGGATTGTCCTGAAAGAGTGAGTGGGGAAAAAAAGAAAGTTGTTTTTTCACTGTTGTGTATTTGAATTCAAATCAGAACATGTTTTCCTTACTGAAAAGAATATTCTGACATTTGGTAAATTCTCTTATTTACTTCATTGCCAAGAGTTTGACTAGTAATGCTATCATATCTGAGCAGTAAATATAAAGCTGGAGCCAGGAGAGCTTTTCATAAAGATGACTGCAACCATGGAAATCTGCCCACCAGCACATCCAAAGCTCATTAAATCATGTTTGTTTAATCCGTAGACAAAACAAAGTTTTAAAAAATGCAGCTTCTAGTTTTAAAGAAGTCACTGAGCTCAACCAAGAAATAGTCTAAATCATTAGATGCCAGTTGACAGATTTGCTACAGTTGTAAAGAAATGGTCTGTTATATGACATCATGTGCACATTGCTCAAGAGTCGTCCTCTATATTGGATGCGGTTAAACCACCAGTTGCTAGGGAAAAATGTGTATTCCCCAACTGGTTGGCGAGTAGTTCATGGAAGTTGCTGGCTGTTGCTAGGTGAACACACAAAGTCACAGAAACAGACTCTGCTTCCAAATTAAGTTGTGCCTCAGTGCTTCAGCCAACATTTTTCAAAAAGTGGAACTGTCCCTATGCAAACTGCAAATGGTCTCCATTTCCAGTTTGCATAGCACTTTTTACAGTTTCCTACTGGTCAGAGAGTAGCTGGCGAGTGTTTGTAGACTAATCGAAACTAAGGGTGACCACAGCAATAGTGACTAAAGCAATCATCAGGAAGTTTTGTTCTACCCAGTCAAATAATGCACATTTTTCCCTAGTGATGACTGGTTGCCAGGGTTCCACTAACCAGTCTTTAGGTGTGACTGGGCTCTTAGCAATTGATTTCCCAGTGACTGCCAACCAACAACTCGCCCACAGGTCAGGAAATACATATTTCTCCCTCTCGTCTGTTGGCTGCCAGATGTTTGTAGGCCTTATTCATGTGCCCCTACATTGTCACATGTCCAATGTAGCAGTTAAGTCATGACTAGTGGTCGCGTGACTTCAAAATCAATAGCTTTGCATGTACAGTACTTTACAACCATCAGAGTGGAATCAATGGAGCTGGTCGATGAGCTTATTTTATAACAGTGTTTATAGTACTGCACACTTTCTTTTACAGTAGCAATATTTCAAATATCTCAGATTCTAGTTATAGTCATTTTTTGATATATATATTATTTTTTTACTTAAATTAGTATTATAGTAGCTTGTATGTATGTATTTTTCTTCCTTGTGTGTTTTTTTTATTTAATGTGGATTTGCTGCTGCAACACTGCAGTTTCCCTTTGGGGGTTAATAAAGTAAGCTCTGTCCATTTATAATGTTCCCAAAGGTGAAGAACAAACTTCTACTGTATGTCTAAATGTCGGTAATCAGTATTCAGGATTCATTGTTTTGTAATTTCAGAAGTCCAACACAATCCCTGAAAGTTTGCATTTGGGTCTTTGCTCAGCTGTTACAAGCTCTGACTGTCCCTCCGGTGCAGTAGACTCATGTTAACGGCAGCTGTCATGGTTTCCCAAACGCTGAGGTCGAAGGTCAGCTGTTGGCCCCCGCAGACTGATTCCCACTTGTCCAGCTAACGTCAGATTCCACAAGCTGGGCTGACAGAGAGGACCAGACTGTGTGTGATGAGTTGTTTTCACAGCGTTTTTCTACTGTATCAGCTGGTTTTATTGCTCTCTTCCTGAGTTGAAGTGGAGTTTTTCTTTCTGGTCAGATAAGGCCCAGTGCCCTCGTTTACTCCCAGAAGACAATACACCCACAAACTTGACGGTTGTTCACTCAAGCGAATGAGGTTCCCACAGGGTCAAGCCAAGTCTTCTCTCTCTGTCATCTCCATGTTCACACAACCTTTGTTTCACATACATGAAAAAGCCATCTCAGAAGTGTTTCTGTGTCAGCGCACACGCACAGCAATGGCATTTCCCATCATGTGTGCTCTGCTCTGCTTTCCATACTCAGAGGCCAAGTTAGCCTGTAACATTAACAGTGCAACAGTTAAATGCTTATAAATGCACAGATTATCTCAGTTTTAAGCTGCAAATGACATTTCGTGTGAGAAAATTAGGCTGTCAGTGCGTTTTGTCTCAGGGGTGAAAGCTGTGATGCTTTAAAATGTCAGATTCTCAGCAGCAATCAGAAGTAGCTTTGTTTGTAAGTGGGCTGCTGTTGAGTGCCTTTGAGTTAATTCAGTCCATTCATTTCATATACTACAAACCCAAGATATTTCACATTTTCTCTGGTCAATTTCATTTCATTTGTTAGAATACATCCATTCCACAAGACCTTTCCGTTCCCACCAAAGACAAGCTCTGAAGAAAGGCACGATCGCTGCAAAGAGATTCATTTGTTTGAAATGGAAATCAGCATTATGATTTATACTTCTGTGATGGCAGCGTTAATGCAGAAAAGTACACAGACTGAACAACATATCCTGCCATAAAGGCAACAGATATTACAGACATGTCCTTGCATTTTTCAACAAAACAGTGCAAAACCACATCACAAAGGCATGGCTGCAGAGGAAGAGGGTACGGGACTGACCTGCCTCCAGTCTTGACCTATCCGCAATGGAAAATATGTGGAGAATTTTAAAACAAAAGACTACAACAACAATGGCTGTATGCTGTTGCACATCTATAGATGTGTTTGCAGGAAGAAAGGTACAAAATAACACCTGAAAGACTTGGTTTGAGCTGTTATTTAGTATCCTCAGTGCCAAAATGTCTTGTAAGTGCTGCGAGAAGGAACAGCGACATTACAAGGTGACAAAAGCTTGACCAGACAAACTAACTATTTTTGGTTCATACTGTCTGCAATCAAATAAAAGTCAAAGTAAATTTAAGAATCACCGAATCTTTTTTTTTTTTTTTTTTTTTTTAACTTTTTCAATTTT
>VUQJ01027196.1:15283-29486 GCA_015108635.1 Andinoacara biseriatus
ATAATGCTGCTCAGTTAATCACAATAGGCTGACAATAAATCCATAAAAACCACAAAAAACATAAAATGAATTGAAAGAGATTTTAAAACGAGGCTACTGCAGATCACTTGGCATCTCCAGCAGTGCTTCCTGCTGCTCTCCTCTGGTCCTGGCTGCTGACAAGGAAGCCTGGTCGCCATGGTGACTGAGGCACGTTGAGCTTGTTGTTTGAAGCTGTGGAGGCGAGAAGTAGTCCTTCATAGCATGAGTCAGGTTCATTTATTCCGGCACATCAGGAGGACTGACCCATGTGTCTGTGTAGAGAAACAGCAGAGGCAGGTTAGTCACGTGGAGTGGATACAAAAGCCATCCAACTTGCCAGTCTGTAAATGTTATCTTTTTAAATGCTGATTTAAAATCTCTGCACAACTAAGACTACACGCTTGATATTTTTTTGATGTCTTGTAAAAGAAGTATTAAATTGAAAGATTTACAGTCTAAAAATTAGCCAGGTCACCTTTCAAAACCTGCCATCTGTCATGCATGTCCAACAACCTAATATAATTTCCTGTTCAATCATTCAGCCCCAGGTTCAAAGACACACAACCGGACATGAACAGCGCAGGCTGCAGCCCTCTCTGTAGCCTACAGGATTGTGTTGCAGGCTTTAGCTGAAAACTGCATGCTTAATCTTATAACCTCAAAGTCTTTTGACAGATTTTGTCTTCCAGGCAGTAATTTTTCTCAGTTTCCAGCAGAAAGAAAATAATCTTACGATCTTACGCCTTTAACCTGTCTTAATTGATAATCCATCACAGTTAGCACTTTGTAGCTTCTTTCTTTTTTGCTCTTTTTTTCCCCCACTGTAAATAGTAGGGACTGTGCATCCAGCAGCTCTGATATGTGGTTTTCTTGAGTCAACTGCAGAACAAATTTTTGTGGATTCTCAGTCTACCAGTAAAATAGGCATGTAATGCCAGCATATAAAATGCTGCCATTTTCCATCAGACTATGAAGCCACAGACACTTGAAATTCAAACAAACATGTCAAAATTTAAGCATTATTTAAGAGCGGAGTGTTAAGTTATCAGATAATGCAGCAAGCTTGGCTGGGCCTCAAGCACATGGCTTACAGACTTGTCGGCGACCATGTGGCCGTACGTGTATTCCCTGACTGTTGTTGGAGGTTGGTGGCGGTTGCTGTGAAATTGATTTCTAAAGCTCATTCGCACAGGCGCAGAGATGGTGACCACCATTCGCTAGGAAAAGTGTTCATTCCGTGAGCAGTTGGCAAGAGGTTACTGGAGGTTGCTGCCACTCACTATTAAATTGGTCACAAAGATATACATGAGACAGAAATGGAGACTGCTTGCTTTCAAAGTCAAAGCTGCACCTTCTGAAATCTGTTGGTTGCAGTGGGAAGTCAAAACTTTTATTTTGAAGGCAAACATTCTCGGTTTCCGGTTTGCTTTACTTTTACATTTTATTTCATTTTTTCAGAACCTGAAGTTTATGTTTGCAAGTCTTTTCATAGGAAACAGGCTCCCTGGATTTGCAACATCAGAGTAGCAGCTCTTACTCTTTGTGTACACTTTGGGCACTTTGGTTGACTGACCCTATTTTGATCCTATAGCTACCTGTCTCTTGGCTTTAGCTTCAGATATAGTGCACAGATGTGCATCTTCTTGTTTCTGGCACGAAAGCCTGGTTTTTATCAAGATGTCAAACTATTCCTTTGATATAGTTGATGCTTTTAACTGCATGCGTCTCAGCAAAAATGTTGAATGTAATTAAATTCACTGTGATGGATTTTTTTTCTGCAAAGCAAAGTTCATTTGATGGAAACATAAAAAAAAAAACATCAGCATGATCTTTCAATATAATGTGACGAGTCTATTAAATATGATCAAAACGAGGCACACGCTTTTGCTCTCAGTCTCTTTCTTAGGATTTCTTTAAGCCAACAGATTCAGCATCTGACTGATGAGGGCTGATTAGAGCAACACAAAGTGAATCAGAAACTAAGTCGGTCTGCATCTTCTCTTGCATGCAGCAAAGTTTTGACACTGGTTGCTATGCCCCCTGGTCACCCAGCTCGGTTGGTTAATGAGTACAGGCGCTCTGAGGCTATTTTTATTTCCACTGTAGTGACTTGCTTTCTTCCCTGTTGACCCCTCGTCGGCTGACTGTTTTGCTCCAGGGATCCCTGCTTCCTGGGGTCCTTCTCACTTTTAACAAGACATGGGAGCGATTTTGGATTCAATGGATGCTTAGAGATGAACACAGGAAACACAAAGAAGAGTGGAGGCAGATATCAAATGATCAATTTTCTTATAGCGAATGACAGCTTTTGTCACTGCAGGGGAATCTGCAGCAGAACCTGTTATTCAGTGTGGGAGGATTACTTATTAATGTTGAGACTGCTGAATTAAGTATCAGGGTCTTTATCGCCACAACAGTTGTGTTTTTTGGGGTTTTTTTGTCAGATCCTGGCAGTCAACAGAGAACTAATCAACAAGAAGTTCTTCAGCTAAACGCTATTTATGTTCAAGATGTATAATCACTTTTTCCATTAAGAGTAAAGTCCTGTGAGTCCCAACCAGGGACTCAGAACCTCATGTCTGAGATCCAGGACCGTGACAATTACAGTCCTATGAAATGTAAAATGCTGAAAATAATCGTAACTGAGAGGCTACAACGATAAAATTTAGGCTTGAAAAATTGCTAAAAGTATACAGCTCAAAAATTAAAGGAAGCATAGTGTCAAGTCAGTTAAACATATGGGATATTGATCTGGTCAGTTAAGTAGCAGAGGGGGTTGTTAATCAGTGTCAGGAGCACTAGAGGGGCAACAATGAGACAACCCCCAAAACAGGAATGGTTTTACAGGTGGAGGCCACTGACATTTTTCCACTAGTTTCTTTCACTAGTTTTGCATTTGGCTAGGGTCAGTGTCACTACTGATACCTGGACCTCACAGAGGTTGCACAGATAGTCCATCCCCTCCAGGATGGCACAACAATACATGTCATTGCCAGAAGATTTACTGTATCTCCCAGCACAGTTTCAAGACCATGCAGGTGATTCCAGGAGACAGGCAGTTACTCTAGGAGAGCTGGACAGGGCCACAGAAGGACCTTAATCCATCAGCAGGACTGGTACCTGCTCCTTTGTGCAAGGAGGAACAGGATGAGCACTCCTAGAGCCCTACAAAATTATCATCTGGTGTGAATGTGTCTGACCAAACAATCAGAAACAGACTTCATGAGGGTGGCCTGAGATCCTGACATCCTCTAGTTGACCCTGTGCTCACTGCCCAGCACCACGGAGCCCTACTTGCATTTGCATTATAAAATACAGTAATTGGCACCCTGTGCTTTTCTCAGAGGAGAGCAGATTCACCCTGAGCACATGTGACAATGTGACAGGCTCTGGAGAAGCCGTGGAGAATGTTACCTGTAACATCATTTAGTATGACCGGTTGGGGGGGGGTGCAAAGACCTCTAAATGTCGTCTGATTCCAGCTTTTCACTGCCGGGTAAACATGTTTGGATTTTTGTCTATTGTACAGACATTTTCAAGAAGACGTTACCCTGAGGAGTGAAAAGAGAACTGAGATTGCTCAGTAAAGAAAATGCATCTCAAATTCTGCGCTTGTTGTCGTCATGTTTGCATGCAGCTCTTACTGCTGTGTTTGTTCTGCGTCCCCCAGTTCTCGTAGTAAAAGGTAATAGATTCTCACTGACAGCTGAGTTTCAGTGGATGTGGCACTTGTCACTTCCTCTGATCATCACTGCACTGTGCAACTTATACTCTTATTCATCCCTTTCCCTCATCTTGATTTAAAGTTTCTAACAACACATCTTTTTATATTTTCCTGTGTTTCTTTTATATCTGATAGTCAATAAGTCATCGTCATACACTCCCCATATCTCAAACTCTTACAAATTCCTGTGCCCCGTGTGCTGCTGTAAGGGGACAGTTTCAAAGACTGCAGCCACATTATCTCACAGACCAGAAGTGCTGCAGTGGCCTAATAACTACAGCACATACAAATAGAAGATGGTAGAAGGAGCTTTACCTCCTCGACACCAAACAGCAGCTGCTGAAGTAAGTGAAAGATTTAAGACAAATCTTTTTCCCTCAGTATTTGGTAGGAGAGTGGATTTTAGACTTTTACTTGCACTGAACAAGCAACAATGAAAGAGTTATTGCGGCTTTGGCATCGGGTGGCTGTGGCTCAGGAGATAGAGCAGGTCGTATACCAATCAGAAGGTCAGCGGTTTAATCCCTGGCTCCGCTAGTCTGCATGCTGCAGAATCTTTGGGCAAGATACTGAACCCATTGGAGTGTGAGTGTATGCATGTTAAGTTAAGCATGAATGAGGCTTGTAGTAAGAAGGCACTTTGAGTGTTCAAATAGGGCAGAATAGCAATGTGTGTCAGTGTATTTACCATGTAAAATGTATCATTTACATGTCTTAGTGTGTTTTATTAAGGTAGTATTTGTAGATATTACAAAGGGTGCCCATTTACTTAATAAACATCTGTTCGCTTGCAAGAGAACGCATTTCTCATTAAGTTCCTACCGTGAAGAAATCAAACCTGCCATCACAAGCACTATCAGTTTCTTATATTTTCATCCTCCCTCAGTTGTTTTATCATTGCTGTGGAGCTTCTGCGACAAAATGCTTGATCACCCTACCAGCCACATGAGAGGACACAGTTTGTTTCCGTTGTGCAGAGGCTGTGGCCCACTTACACAGAAGAATGCCTACCTCTGCCCTGCACTGTGTCTTTGGCTCTCAATTCACCATCTCTCACTCTCTTTTTCTGTCTCCCAATTAATTTCTCTCATCAAGATGCTAAATTTGCTCCACTGCCATCCCACCTCAAGCTGCTGCAGCCCCTTCATTCTTGGTTAAATTCAGACGAATGAATCTTCCCCGCGCTGATTATCCAGTGATCATCTGGCAGAGCAGTATTGCCGCCGGCAGTTTTTATATCTTATTGGGAAGCTGATTTAAAGCAGATTTCAGAGAAGATGACTGGAATGCTGAGAGAAGCTGTTCAGTGAGCATCGAATCTGAGAGAGAAAGGAAGAGGACCACAATAAGGACAGGATGCAATGAAAGCTGGCAGCATTTATTTTGCACCTTCAAGATAGATTTTTTTTTTTGTACTCTGAATTAAAAGATTTCACATGCAGAGGAGGGACACCGAAGCGATTGTTAAGCAGGCAGCGACAGCAGTAAGAAACCTTTTGCTGGAGCCCTGCCAGGCCTATGCAGGGGTGTGGATGTTCCAGGCTTGTCACAGCAGGGATGGTTTGGCCTTCAGCCACAGAAATATAAACCTAAACTGTCAGAGCTGAAATGACATCTTCTCTCACCAGAGAGAGAAAAGTTGATTGATTTCAGGGAGTTATCTGAAAATGATTCAGTGTGCCTTAGTAAATATGAATTCAGCAGGCGTGCAGTCAGGCCTGCTTTTTGTTTTCATTTGTATGAAAGTCAGTGATGAAGCTGAATTTTTAAACGTGGTTCATTTAAGTTCACACTGCTCCTCGTAGGAATGGACCAAGCCTCATTTTTTTAAGCCCATATGATGCACCACCTTGAATTTTAACCTTCATAAATCCATATAGTTGCCAGATTAGCATGAATTATTTTAATAAATTACTTTAATAAATAAATGTTGCATAAATTTGCATAAAATGTTCATGTAATAAAGAATTAAACAGAAAACCTGTAAACTACATTGACTTTGCAAACTACATTGACTTTGCAAAACATGTCTGTCAAAAAGCCATTACCATGGAAACAAAAAATGGTGAACCAGACTCATTGTGATAAAATTGTTCCCAGATATATTTTAGGAAAAGTCGCCGATTTTGGTGGTTCTAACTTCAGCTGTTCAGGAGTTAGAAAGTTGGAAAGTTGGCACAGGCCTCATAAGCACATACAGTTTACAACATTATCATCATCACACAGATCAGTCTTGATGATGTGGCCCAAATATCTAACTTTAGTCACCACATTTAAAACTTTATCTACCAAACAAAATGAAGGAAGAATTTGCTTCCGATCCTCTTTACTTAAAGCGATCATTACTGCACTCCTTTCAGGGTTGAATTCCAAATCATACTGCAAACCATAACTTGAGCACACCCTTATATCCAGCAGCGACAGGCAAAAGCAACCAAATCATCAGCAAACATCAAATGATTAATAAGGTTCTCCCCATCGTGCAGTATGCTGTTTGTTATGTTTGAGTGTAGTGAAAACCCCACTGGTTACTCTAAAGGATGTAGGTGTTCTCCTACTCCACTGGACTTGCAAAGTTTGATGTGAATACCAATAAAGCAAGACGCTTATCAGATATGAGGGGACTTAATAACTACTTTACCATTATTAACATAGTCAGAAACCTTTGATGCATCAAGGAAGCACATGAATATAGTCATGTTTTGTCTGTTGTACTTAGAAACAACTTAAATTAGGGCATATGTGCACAAATCAGTGCTCTGTTTATTTTCCAAAACCAAACCAATTGTCTGTGGTTGTTATATATTCTCGAAGCCTAGCCAAAAGAATTTGTTCTGATACCTTTGACAGTGTCCTAGCCTGAGCAATCGAGCTGTAGTTTTCCATGCTGGATGCTTCACCAGTTTTGTCTTTGACTATGGGCACCAACAGAACAGTTAACGTGGAGTCAAGTAGGCTGCCATGCATTAACAATCCCGAAAAGCTTAATGCAAATAATTCTGAAAAGCTTCTGCTGGCAAACTTCACATATTTAGCTGTTATTCCATCAAGGCCACACACTGTGTTCCCTTCTAGTTTCTCAACAGCACCCGGCCTAATAATATAGCAGTATGTGCGTTTATTTAAGTATTTACAATTCTAATGGCCTCACAAGATAAACATGCCACTGTTATAAAAATTATGTACTTAAAACATGCTGTAAACTATTCAAATGTTTGTTAAAAAGTTATGAGTGATGCATACAGATGATGCTTCAGTCATAACACCAGGTTCTGGTGTCACGTGATGATCTCTAGTTCAGGTTGACTTTTAAAAAATAGACGGATGTGCTGCTGTGAATGGAAGCACATGATTGATGTGCTAAATGTTTCAGTGAAGGAGGAGTAGGGAGTTTGAACCTCCAAATCCGCCCATTTTGGCCACATCTTCTCATGGAGGCTTTGCTTGCACAATCTCTAAATGCTTCATGACATTATTGGGCTCCAAAGACTGTTGCATCAATTGTGTTTCATGTGTGTACACAATAAGATGCAAATCCGGTACACGAGGGACGCAGATGGGAGGTTGCAAAATATAACCAACTTTAAATGAGCCCTCAAAATTAAGGAATAAAAAACTGAAGTTGCTGCAGGGGAGAGGCAGAACATATGCAACAAAAATCCAAACTAAAAGAGACTTGCACACAAAAATCATAATTTAGGGTTTAGGAACAAAGTGCTAAGTCAAAAGGAGGTGTGCAGGGTCAGGCAGGCATACTGACAAAGACTGAGGGCGAGACACAAGACTAAATACACCAAGGTAATCAGGTCAATCACATGCTGGTGGGGAGAAGGCTAAGACGGGAAGTGAAATTAAAGGGCACACAAGAAAATATAACTGCCAAAATAAAACAGGAAGTAAAAACAAGGTGGGAGAAGGAAATGTAACACACAGCCAAAGTGATATACACCTACCAAAGCACTGAAAGTACAGGAAAACATTAAGAAACATAAAAAACATGATCTCACAACACACACCAAAACATTCTTAGTATGTCCATATGTCTCAATTCTCAGTTAAAATCAAAAAAAATTACAATAAATCATGAGAAATATTTAAAATATGAATTAACTTGCTATATTTGGAATCCTCTCTGTACTGTCTGTGCCTCTATGGATTACGTCCCTGAAATGGTGCATTGTTACATGTATGTTCTTCTGTAATGGTTGCCTCCTCAATAATCACAGTAAAATTTAAAAAAAGAATGAAATCAGTAATAGGCCACTTAATTCGCATATAATCAGGTGTAATTATATTGCAGTCACTGTGCACTTATGCTACAGCACTTGCGTATCAGCGTGCACTGACTGCAGTCATCAGTAAATCATCTTTATGCATACTGTTGGGCGGCGAACGGCTTCAGGAAGGATTTTCCTCTCCGTTCAGCCTTGGAGGTGCAGCGGTGAAGTTTCTGTTTCCTAGCAACCCTCTGTCCACCACTTGTGTTTATTTTACACTGTTGCAAAGAAGCTGCGGACATCAGTATCAATAAGAAAGAGGGAATCTCTAGACGACATTTTACTATAGAAGGGTTTTTGGTTCTGTTCCCTCGATTAGGATTAATGGAGTTGATTCTAATAATATTTTTGTTAAATCAAATACCCCATACAAGCTGAAAAACCACAAATACAAGACAGAAAATCTGAAAACTCTGAGTGCCTCTCAGGGTACTGTGTAATCACTCAAAGACATTTTAAGGCGACTTTGTCTCATCCCTGTCTCTGATGTAACAAGTGATTACTGTGCAGGCCGCCTGCGTGTGAAAACAAAGTCTCACTTTCCTTCCATTAACGTCAGTTACAGGATCATTTGCCGGTGTCCCTTCAGCTTCTTCTTCCTCTCACTCCTCCTGAACTTTTCGGTCTTTTTTCCTCTCTTTTCTTGCGTTCTTTAGGTCTGTCTACATGCGTCCTTCTTCTTGTTGCTTTTCTTTCCCGTCTTTAGCCATTTAGCAACATTTCGGCCTCTTTACGCAAATTACCCTGCTTCAATTACACCTGCAGTTTGCCTCACTCCCTTCTCTCTTGTGTTCTGCCATTTTTATATTCCACACATTTTCAGTTCTCTTTATTTCAACACCACCATTTATGCCATTTTATTTCAACTACTGTGTAATTAATATAAAGGGACACTGATTAGCATATGAGTATCATCTGAATGTGTAGTTTACACTCTTACTCTTTTCTATTGTCCCTCTTTTCACCTTGTTTTTCCAGGTGGTGCGGGATCAGATCTCCCACTGTACAGTGAAGCTGCGTCAGACCACAGGACTGATGGAGTACTGTTTGGAGGTCATCAAGGAAAATGACCCCAGTGGTTTCCTGCAGGTAAGATGACAAGAGGTCCTGTTTCTTACTAGAAGCTACAGCTTTTATTTCCCAGGTTCCAAGTATTGAAGTAGAGCAGGGTGCAAAATCTTTCTTAAAGCACCAGTTCCCAGCTCCTTAAAACTAAATAATCCCACTCCTCATGCTGATATATGTATATCGTGATCAGTTACACCAAAAAGTAACTTCTCTTGCCAGAGCAGGATTTAAATTGTTGGAAAACTCATCCATAAATTCATAAGGAAAGAGTAAATGCACAGTTCTTCCAAAAACTTCCAAGCTTTAAGTCTTCTTAAGTGAAGAGATTCTTCTCCAGTGGAACAATTTTGCCTTATTAAAATCAAACCTTTTTTGAAATGTTAAAAGCAAAAAACATCTTTCCCTCTGACTGACAAGTTTTCAATCTGATGAGTTAATGAGCAAATGCTGTGTCACACTTTATGACTGTATGTGGCATCCAGTCAAGTATTACGTGTTTGAAGACCTTTTAAATGGCCTCCTTAATTACTCAGCAAGTAATTCTAACGCAGTCCAAAATTCTTTGACTCATTAGAAAATATTTGAGAGAAAATGTAGGAAAAAAATTCCCATCACAAAATGTATCGTTGCATCTTTATCTTTATTTTGCTTCATCTGAACTGAGGCTGAAATATTCTGGTTCCCATGAATACTTATTAATGAGTAACAGGTAGAGATTTAACGGTAGATTAATCTGTACTGTGTCTCACAGATCTCTGATGCTTTGATCCGGAGGGTTCACATGACAGAGAGCCAGTGGGGGAAAGGAACCCTCACCCCCAGGATGACCAGTGACTTTGACCTTACCCTGGACAGTGGACCCCTCCTGCAGACAATTCACCAGCTGGACTTTGTACAGATGAAAGGTATAAGACACAGGCTGAGAGCCTGATACCACTTTAGGTATCTGCTCTACTTAAATGTGCAAAACAACAGCTGTGCGAAAATCTTGATCCATCTCTCATTTCTTTATATTGTGAATTGTGTGTTTGTGACACGCTGCTAGTAACAAAGCACCTAAAGATACAATTTAACACTGGTTCTTTGCTAAGTTGCCTGTTATGTGTAAGTACAACACTGTTCCATCCCTTTAGTTAGGCACCTTTTCTTATGCTTGAATGATTCATAGGTCAGGGTTAAGTGGCTAAAAGATAAACGGATTGTTTTTTTTTTCCCTCATGTAAAATAGTTTTTTGGGATTTACTCTCTTTTAGATCAGCCTCGGGTGGCCACCAGAGGAGCTGCAGTTTTCTGCAGGGTGTTGGCGCTTTGTGTTTGCACTTGCAAAAACCTCATATTCTTGTATATGATCTCTTTAATTATTGTGTTAAGGGCTTATAAATTCTAATGGGATATGTATAAATTATATTTAAGATATACATTTAAGATGTCTTTGTTGTAATGCAGAGTCATATCCGCTTGTGGAGGGAGTGTGTGTCTCTTCATACCTCAGTGGGCTGTAATCTGCCCTGGTTTTTTCCCCTTCTCAGTCCCAGCTGCTCCCATGCTCCAGCTGGAGGAATGCTGCACTCAGAACAACAGCGCCACATTGTCATGGAAACAGCCACCACTCTCCACCATCGCTGTGGACGGATACATCCTGGAGCTGGACGATGGAAATGGGGGGCCTTTCAGGGTAGGTTTTCCTTTGCAGGTACTCTTTTTGTCCCTGCAAGCTGGGATTTATCTCTCGTCTTTAGTCCACGACAACAGTATTTTTCCTTTAAATAAGAACTTCTGTGGAATTTGCATTTAGATCACAAAACAAAAAGTGAAAAAGAGGACCAACTAGAGTAATAATTCACCTTTACGGGACACCTTTTTCTACTGTCTCAACAAAGACTCGATCATTTGGTGCCCGGGAGGCCACCGGCTCAAACAGGCGAATGTAACAGCAATGTTTTGCAGCTGATATTCCTCAAGTTAATGTGTGACAGTAATACAGCCCAGATCACGAGAGCAGGTCATGTGACAGTGTAGCAGGGCATTGAATGACACGGCGTGATCCGGCATCAAAGCAGTCTTCATACCCTCACAGAGGTTTAGCATGTAATCCAGCCTATAAGATCCTCCCCAGGCCTCTATTCACTGAGGTCCCTGCTTTGTTACGACAGCAACTTATACCTCCTGAGTCAGTCCCTCAGTACAATGGCAAAGGATATCCGTGTCTGGATTCTAAACCTCCATATAGTAGGCCTGTTGAGTCTCATAACAATCAATCTGGGAGTGATATTAACAGACGGGATGTAGCGCAGAGCCAGGTATTTTAAATCATTTTATATTAGTGCTCACTGAGGAGGAAAGAAATAAGTCATGTTAGTTGATTTGGGAGAAAAATGTGATTTTACACTAACAAAGCCCTGAGGCTCAGACTTTAAAACTCTGCATGCAGACAGGAAAGCAATACTCAATAAATAGAAATGTAGAGGGGAAAAACTAAACTTTTTTGTTCTGTGGTACGTGTCTCCATGTAAAGAGAGCATAGAGATAAAAGACTCTTTAATTGGCATTTGTCATTAGGGGTGGGCAATAAAGCCTCAAAATTATATTTCAATATTTCAAGGACATTTCCAAGAATGATATTTCTGATGAGTAAGAATAAGTGGCCACTCCATCATTCACTACAGGTCGATACGATGGGTTGCGCCACCTATTTGATTTTGTAGATTTTTATGCCAGATGCCATTTTTGATGCACAGATTTGTGTCTCCTCCTGGGACTCAACTTTCATTATACAGAGGGGAAAATAAGTATTTGATACACTGCAGATTTTGCAGGTTTTCCCACCCAGAAAGAATGGAGAGGTCTGTAATTTTTATCGTAGGTAAATTTCAACTGTGAGAGACAATCTTAAAAAAAAGGATCCAGAAAAATCATATTGTATGACTTAAATGATTTGCATTTTATTGAATGAAATAAGTATTTGATACCATAGAAAAATAGAACTTAATATTTGGTACAGAAAACTTTGAGGTCAGACAATTCCTGTAGTTCTTCACCAAGTATGCACGGATTTTCGCCCACTCCTCCATACAGATCTCCAGTTCTTTCAGGTTTAGGGGCTGTCGCTGGGCAATATTGAGTTTCAGCTCGCTCCAAAGATTTTCTATTGGGTTCACGACTCGAGGCTGGCTAGGCGACTTGAAATGCTTCTTATGGAGCCACTCCTTAGTTGTCCTGGCTGTGTGTTTCAGGTCATTATCATGCTGCAAGTCCCAGCCACGACCCATCTTCAATGCTCTTACTGAAGGTGTTGGCCAAAATCTCATGAAACATGACCCCATCCATCCTCCCATCAATATGGTGCAGTCGTCCTGTCCCCTTTGCAGAAAAAGAACCCCTAAAGTATGATAGGTCAGGAATCAGCCCAGAACTTTCTCAGAATCGTCCTTACCCCATGAGGTGAGATTTTGCATGGAGCCCAAGACCGTGGAAGATTGACAGTTATCTTGTGTTTCTTCCATTTCTTAATAACTGCACCAACAGTTGTTGCATTCTCACCAAACTGCTTTCCTATTGTCCTGTAGGCCATCCCAGCCTTTGATTTTTTTTGGTGTTCATGGTGGGTACATGGTGCATTTGAATGCTGGTGGAAAGCTGGGTCTTCTGAGTTTTGTTTGGAGTCTAGTGTTAGTAAAGTTGTAAATGTTATTTACAACTTACAAAAAATTACAAATCCAGCATTACAGACACACAGATATCAATTTTCTCTCCATATGTGAGAGCCAGAATTCCTGCTGGGTGGTAGGTGATCAAATACTTATTTCATGCAATAAAATGCATATTGATTATTTAAAAATCATACAATGTGATTTTCTGGATCCTTTTTTTAGATTCTGTCTCTAACAGTTAAAGTGTACGATAAAAATTACAGACCTCTCCATTCTTTGTAGGTGGGAAAACTTGCAAGATCTGCAAGATTATTTTCCACACTGTATTTCTGACAACATAGGAATAAAAATACTGAATAACACGTTATCAGCGATTGCAGCGTGTATGCCACAGCGTTTATTTGTGTAAACAAAATGAGTGCATTTTCCATCTTTCTTTTTCCAACGTGTTACCGTCACTGATGACAGACTACCTGATTTGAAGTGTGACTCCACTGAAACAAGGTGCCAACAGCAGTAGCAGCATTATAGTGCACTAGTAGTGACACAGCATTAGTCAAATGTAAGCAAAAAAGTAGCATAGGTAATGTTTCACTGAAAATGTTAAGTAAAAGTATAAAATAATGGCGTAATGCTTTAGTTTAGCAATAACTTGCTCTAAAGACTGTTTCCTACAGTTTTTTTTTCTGTTCTTGCACCTGTCACTGGGAGCACATTTCCTAATATGGCTGTCTTGGTCACAAAACTCTGGCCTTGAGCAGAGAAGCCCCGCCCACCTTCAAACCTTCTGTTTCTGAGGGGCAGCCTATCAGAAGAAAGCTAGTATAACATTTCAAACCATGGCTGATGCCCAGATTAAATCAGTAATGATGATTTTTAACTGTGAATCATGCAAAGCTAGGTAATACAGAGACAGAAACAAGTATAATAGTTATATTTTAATAAAACAACAAAAACCAATTAAAAACAGCCTGCAAAGCCTTGAAGGACCACCTCGCACACATCTCATCTTACATATTCCAGTCCGCTCTTTCTGTTAGACTGTCAGCATCCTCTCATTACTCCAAAAAAAGAAGCACTACATGTCCATTATATTCATTATAACAGCTGGTGCAGCGTAATTAAAGTATTTCACACACATCCGGCAGCAGTAACCAGGGCCTTTCACTCAAGAAATATTGGACTTTTTAATTCCTGCTGTGAAGAGATCCCTTGCAGATTCTGACTGTAAAACTGTTGCATTACTCAGTGGTTTGTAAGGAGACTGAAAATGGACAGCAGCTATTTGTTAAGGTATTCCGTTTTTTGTTTTAATTTTTGAAAAGTAGGCACTGCCCTAAAGTTGTGTCCTAAGTGCAGCCTGTTGTTGCAGCTGGTTGTAATCTTTCACCCTTCCAGTTCATTTTGTGTTCTGTAATTGTCTGTTTCTTAATTACAAGTGTTGACTAACATGGTGATCATTC
>VUQJ01027201.1:0-10795 GCA_015108635.1 Andinoacara biseriatus
TTAATAGTCATCCATCCATCCACCCATCCACCCATTCACCCCCGCTTATCAAGTACCCGTTGAAAAAAGCTAATTTCCACTGCTTGTATCCACAATCTCATTCTTTTGTTCACTACTAAGATTGTGACCATATGTGAGGGTAGGGACACAGACTGTCAATCTTCCACTCCCCTCTTCTCTCACTCATGAACAAGACCCTGAGATACAACGCATCCCTGACCCAAAGTGGGCATCCAACCTTTTCTGGCTAAGAACCATGGCTTCAGAGTTAGAGGTCCTAATTGTCATTCCTGCCACGTCATACTTGGCTGCGAACTGTTCCAGTGTGACCTGGAGGCCACCACCCGATGAAGCCAACATTATCCACATAAAACAGAGATAAGATCCTGTGGCCACCAATTCGGAAACCTTCTGCTACTTGGCTGCACTTAGAAATTCTATCTGTAAAAATTATCAGCAGAATTGGTGACATGGGAAGGACTCCTGCTTATTGCCCCCAATGGGGGGCCAAGCTCTCACTGCAGTTGTAAAGGCACTGGAATGGAGGAGGATGAGGAAGAGGTTCCACCACCAAAAGAGACTTGTGACATCTGCTAAACTCCTTCACTAGGGGCAGCAACTCATCCTTACCCAGAGTGGGCACGCCACCCCTTTCTGTCTGAGAACAATAGCTTCAAACTTTCTATTTCTCATACCTGCTGCTTCACATTCAGCTGCAAACCACTCAAGTGTGAGCTGGAAGCCACTACCTGATGAAGCCAATAGGACCACATCATCCACAAAATTAGATGATAAAGCCTTCTGTCACTTGCAGCCCTGCCAGACTCCAACACCCACCTGAAACAAGTCTGTTTTGCCTTGTTCATTTGTGAAATTGACCCCAAGAGGACCTTGCAGTCTATACCCGTTTGTGCACAAAGCTTTGGCTTTGCTACACCGCACTTCTAATGTGTTGCGCTTCCAAAAAACAGAGCGATATCTCCTTTATATCTTTGAGCTAACTCATAAATATTGTTAAATCATTTTGAAAGGTTATTTAGTGACTTTCACATTAGCATGGGTTAAAAGTTGGAGTGGTTGACATTTTTAGGAACGCCTAATAATTACGCACAAAAACTCTACTACAGGCAAGCAAATTATGCTGTGTACATCATTACATGTAATGCAGAAAATATTTGTGAGGAAAGGGGTTTTATTTTTGCCTCTTCTCTGTAAAAGGTTGAGATTTGCATATAAATTGACCATTTTATTTCACCCACTGCAGCACTTGCAGCCTTTATTTAATTTGTGGTCATGTTAATGAGTTCGGCTGGTATGGCACAATGTGGGGCTACTTATACAGTATATTTGAATACATATTGTCTGTTTAGGTAGTGGCCTCATTTATTGATAAGGCTGTCTCAGCTTTTGTAAAACCTGCAGGTTTTTATGCTATCTGCTTGTTGTATCGGAAAATTGGAGGTAAATAAAAACTACTACAAACTGTCCAAAAACAGGTTTTGTGTACTTTGGAGTGGTTTTTGTGTGCAAATGATTGGGGAACAAATAATTTTTTTAACACATTATATTTCATAAATACAAAAAATATCTGATTTGTGAAATGATGCTGATGAACCCTATAACCTGTATCCTTCCTATAGCCCATAACTGTATAACCTATAATCTTCCCATAAACTATTTTTGTGAGACAGGACAAGATGGATTGCAAGAATAACTGATCAGGGCCCAGTCAGCAATAGTAAGTGCACCGCAAACAACTGTGACCTCCTCCTACAGACAGAGTCTTAGACAAGAGGAGCTCCTGTGAGTTTAAAGGATGTCATCAGGAATCATCCATGTCTAGGGGTCATTGTCGACATCCCAAGATTCAAACCAAGGACTTGCACTGCATGTTACTCTGTCTCTGTTTCCCAGAATTTCTTGCTGCAAACAAATCACCCCAAAAATGCAGGTACGATACAATGCTGAAGTCACAAATGAAGTTTACATTTGTAAATATATTAAGGATGTATTTTACTTTTGGAGAGAAGGGAGACAGAGATCACCTGCTGTTCTGATACTGTCTGTAGATCACTGTCAACATGTTGTTGTTTTCTTAAAGCAGCTGACATCTTCCAGATACAAAGTAGGTGTTCTTCGGCATCAGTGCTTTGACACGCCAGGTTTTTGGCATTAGTAATGGACTTGTCACATTTAAACAGTGAGTAAGCATGTGCTTTTTTAGATGAGCAGGGGTAATATTGTGAAAAAGGCATGTTTTAATCTCAGTGTTTTCTTGAACCTAACCAAGGATGGCTTTGGACGCTTTAACCTAACCAGCGATTAAAACAAAATGCAACACATAAAGCTCTAAAGGGGACATGAACTCTGTTACCCCATGTTCTCATAATTCATGGTTCCTAAAATGGGTTTATTCATCACATACTGAATTTTGAGTTGTGTGGGGGAGATATATATATATATATATATATATATATATATATATATATATAATAGAGAGAGAGACAGATATATAGATAAGTATTTACACACTTGAACATACCAGATTGCCTAGCAATACTTTCTGCTTACACACATTTTGACATGAAGGCTGTGACTTCAGCATTATCGTACCTTTAGTAAAATAAGCCAAAGTCAGCTAGATATGATTGATAAATATATACTGTAGTTAGATAAAAGTTGAATAATTACTGTAGGGCCAAAAAGTGATTTATCTTTATCTCTTTATCTCTTCATTGAAAAAACAGTCATACTTTTCACACTTACAAATAATAATAGTACAGTAGTAGCCAAATTGGAAAATTGTCCCACATCGATGCTAAATGAAAGGCAAGCAGTAATCACAATAGGCAACACATATGCAGAAAAAACTATGCACAGAATAAAATGCAGAGATAAAAAAATATACGTGCCGAAATAAGAGGCACAAATCAGATCAGGTCAGATATTTGCATTAATTAGAGCTATTGTCCTGTTGTAAAAGCTGTCCCTGAGTCTATTTGTCTGAGAACCACACAAAAATGCAATGTCAGCACAGTATTTAAACTGTTGTATGTGACTTGTTGGTCTATAATCTGTCAAACATATCTCTCATGAATGATATCAGGTCATTTTGAGACTGAAATAAAACATTCCTGTCACAAGGTCCAAGCTGCAATCAGTTTTCAGCAAAGCGACTTTTATATATCTCTTATTTATTGAGGTAAAAACTCCCAGTGACATTAAAAATGTCTTTTTCAAGAGAAATGTGGCCAAG
The DNA here is from genome assembly GCA_015108635.1 of Andinoacara biseriatus. Classification (NCBI taxonomy): domain Eukaryota; kingdom Metazoa; phylum Chordata; class Actinopteri; order Cichliformes; family Cichlidae; genus Andinoacara; species Andinoacara biseriatus. Next base: position 3,257 of record VUQJ01027201.1, read on the forward strand.
TGGGCAGCAGAATTTGCAACAACAGTTCTATAATGATATTTTAAGTGGCCAAAAGGGATTGGACTGATTTTAATGTAGAACACAGAGTGGGTACAATGACACACAGTCATAAAGATACTTGCAAAACAGGTCATTTCTTTATTTCGTATATAATCCCGTCATAAATCATGTTGATGACAGCCTATTTTTTAAGCCTGCCTTGTCTGGCAGGTTGTGATCTGAATGCACTGTGACCAGTGGGGAGCAGTAGGGAGGGGTAACTCCGGCTCTCCTCGAATCTGTACACGGAGGCCAAGGCACCACAAACCCCCAGACCCAGGTCCAGCCACACACACACACACACACACACACAGACAGAGACAGGGACAAATGCACAAAGAGACACACTCGTCCAAATCTGCTCACCCTCTGAACCCAACCACTGGTCGTCAGTGCTCGTCCACCCCCAAAATCCTTCAATGTCTGAGGTGAAGAAAAGAGTGAGGCCACCTCAGCAGCCCCACCTCATCAACCTCTGGGTAACATACCTGCCCCCTAAGGTCCTGTGTGTATAATGATGTGTTGTGAATCATAATGACTATAATGTAATTAAAAAGGAAAGGCATGTGGCCACGCTCCAAGACCCTACGTGTGTGAGTGATGTGTAATCTGTGTGTATGCATCAGTAGTTGGCAGCACAGGACTACAATTCAGATTTGTGAGGTTAGTCAGCAGCATGTGCTCCATGGCTTTTTTCAGGTCATGGAGAATTTGGCACAGATGAGCCCCATCTCTCTGTTTTATTGTCCTGTTTTCAGCTTGGTGTGTGCTGGGGAGCAACTGGCTCAATCTTAATCCAGTAATTGCTTTATTTCTTGTTGTGGCCCCAACTTACCTTGTGTATTAATTGCCTTTTCTGCCTGTGTTCTTTGTTTCTCAGTTTTGTGGATAAGGTTCCCTGTTTTGCAGGGGTGCCTGCTAGCCTATTCCCCATGGATCCCAGGTTGCCACATCTGTTTGATATCTAATAATACTTGTCTTTCCTCTTCCACTCACTCTCTATGAGATATTTACAGTGGTATTATAGTCAGACTCACTTAGGCTCTTTGCTTTGTGGTAAGTGCGTTCTGCAGACATTGGATTCTCCCTGTGTTCTAGGTTGGCCTGTCCTCAGGAAACGCATCTGCCTGTCCACTCCCTGTTCATTTCCAGTCATCATTCTAGCTTTAGGCTGTCTTAAACTGCTTAAACGAGGAACCAAAATTGCAGAAACTCTGACATGAGTATGTGCTGTCTGTTCTAGATTTTTAAGCTGTTCACTTATTGTAAACATCATGACAGGCTTATATAGACAGCACGTGTTTATTAAACCATTGCTCTATGTTTCATTTTCATTCAGTTGTGTTTGTGCATGTATTTTTATTTTTGATTTTTACTATTAGACAAACTGGATTGATAAGAACCCTGATGCCCTATACAGGAAGGGACAAAATCGTCTTTGTTTCTCGAGGTGCCTGAGGTCCTTCAGCATCTGCTGGCCTATGCTTAGGAACCTCTATGACAGGGGTGAGCAACTCCAGGCCTTGAGGGCCATGTCCTGCAGGTTTTAGATGTGTCCCTGATCCAACACACTTGAATTAAATGGCTGAATTACCTCCTCAGTATGCAGTCAGGTTCTCCAGAGTCCCGCTAATGACTTCTATATGGATCAGGAATGGATGGATCAGGAACACATCTAAAACCTGCAGGAGACTGGCCCTTGAGGCCTGGAGTTGCCCACCCCTGCTCTATGAATCTGGCGAGTGCTTTCCTCTATGCTGAGGATAGCAGATACCCACAGACTCAACAAATTGATATAAAAGCCAGTGTTGTGGCAGTGGAGCTGGACTCACTGATGGCAGTATCAGAGAGGAGGATCCTGTCTAAGCTAAAGGTCATTATGGAAAATGGCTCCCACCCACTCTACGACTCAGCAATAAGACACAGGAGCACATTCAGTGCAAGACATCCCACCAAAATGCACCACAGAGTGCCACACGAGGTCATTTGTACCTGTGGCACATCAAACTCTATAACTCCTCCCTTAATAGGTGACACTATGATTCATCAGTGCAATATATTATGTGTACATTTATATGGTATGAAAACTACAAATTTATCTTTTTAGTTTTTATATTATCAGACTGTTTTTGGTTTTAAATTATTTAAATTATTAGAGTGTTTATTTGTTCTATATGATAAACGGTTGCAGCGTAACAACTGATAGAGAGTTATTTAATGAAAAAAGAATATTGATCAGTCATGGTCATTCTGTGCACTCAAGTTTAAATTGAGAAGAAAAGTTAAGATCTCCACTTGTTTCAGAACGTCTTTTGTTTGCTTTATTATTCCATAAAAAAAAGTCAACATGTATAAAGGGATTACATAACTATAATAGTGACAATTGTTCACTACAGAATAGATAAAGTGGGACAAATCAAGCAATCACTGTGCAGAAAAGTGAATTTGTGATGAATTACTTTGTCTTCTTTGTCTTCTTTGATTGGATGATAAAACGCCTTTTTTTTCTGCCGCTCTTGAACCGGTATTCATTTGTGTTGTAAAATGAAGCGTTCAAGGACCGCATAAAATATTTTTTTCACCACTCAGAAGAAAGCATTCAAATTCCACAGGCTGGTGTAACATCCAGCAGAGTTTTGCAGATTTTTATAGCGTTCTGACCTATTAAAATGCAGTTTTATCATAATTTCTTTAACAGACGGTTTGGAAAAGTGGTGATTTTTGCCTTGCCATTCTTCTCAGCTCTGAGAATCACCGCCTGTCAGCGCTTTGAAATATTCACCTGGATGGGCCAGCACCCTCTGCTGGCTGAGGACAGTGAATGCAGAACGATAGGTTCTTTAACTTGCAGTGTCCAAAAGTTTCCAATAACACCGGGAAAAGTCGCTAGATTTATATTTATTATAAAAAAATCTCTAAATATAGCGGCAAAGTTGCTAATTTGGCAACACTCGGAACGGCAGGCAAAGGGGGTGTGGTTGACCCGTCACGATGACGTGTACGATTATCTGCTTTCTCTTTTTTATTTTACAGCAGAGACAAAGCTCAGAATCATTTGAACCTTTTTCATTATATACCTTTGTGCATTTAGTCTTTGCAAAAATAAAATCCATAAAGGATTTTTTTGCCACCGTGTGAAATTTAAAACTGAGTAGATTTTCAAAATATTTCATAAAAAGAAACTTTTCAAAAAACACTGAGTGTATAGTGGACATAGAAGATATAGAAATTATTTGATAAATCATGAGACATTTTTATCCCACACCGTTGGCAGAAAATTAATTTAACAGGGGAGATTTTAAATGTAGGTTTGGGGGCAAAAGCCGAAGTATTTTACTTTGAAAACAACTTCTTGGTTACAAAGTTTTATTTCCGGGTGTGCTGCTGTGATTTCCGTGTTGTTAACCGGGTTTAGCTAGTCAACCGTAGAGTACAATGAGGCCCAGTTCAGCAACCACAGAGTTTGGGGAATCTTGAAGAGCCACAGGGATTATTGTTAGCCCAGCACATTGAAGCCTTCCTGAGCCACAGTCAGGTCCGTATCACCTTCAAACTGCGCGTCCATGGACACGCAGTGGCTCCGTGTTGTTTTCAGTCCCGAGGCTGGATAGGAAAAGCCTTCATGGATTAATCTTTGTTTTATGTTTATTTCAGTATTAATAAATGGATTTGAGCCATTCAATCGCTAACCTATGGACGATTATACGAAATTACATGAGGTTTTGCTGATCTTTGAGTGTGTGTTGGTGGACGGCTAAGCTATCTGTGTGATCGGATTTCTCTACGTTCTCCTTCCTGTAGCATTATATCAGCCTGATGCCCCCTCCGTGTTTGGACATATGTAACATCCATATTTTAGCCTTGTATATGAAATACTTTTCTAGATATTTACAGATTTTTCAATTCTGAGACCTACTCTAACTACTATTTTGAAACCGGCTGCCCAGGAGGATGCTATAATTTTTTTAATTTCACAGTACCCATTATGTATGTCTAAACTTTGGACCCTAATGTTTTTAGGCAAATCGGAGCTGGTTGAGCAGAAGGCCTACGGTGAGATGACCCAGCTGTAATAAATGCTTACAAATACACTTAGACAGAGATAAAAGAGACAATTCTAGTGATTTGCTAACCTGTTTGTAGTGATAAGTAGCTGCGGATAACGTGGGGGACTGTTTTGTAATCTGCTGTGTGACTCAGTAATAAAATCTTAAAGTTTTACACGTCACTCCTCACACGTTTCATGACATCTTCCTGTTTTTTTCTTTCCTAACTGTACAGTAAATCATGACTGCAAGCACTCAGTTTTTATACAGGTTGATTTATGGAACATCCAAATTTGTATTGAGTGCCTGGAGCATACCAGCATACTAGACCTCTGTTGATTATGTACTTAAGTCCAATGCAGCTGGCTGTAGCTATGATCTAGTAGGCGATATCTTCCCGTCTCTGTCTGATAAAAATCTTAGGCCAGGATTTAAAACCCAAGATTTGTAATAATCGAATTCTTTTCATCCAATGTAACGTTCTGCATTTCAGACTTGTTTTAGATCACACCCACAAGTCACAGCCGATGGGCCTGCTGGTGATTGTTGGAAGCAGTTGTTAACATCCTTTGGGTCTCTACGTGAAACATCAGCCAGCAATGGCCAGTCATTTCCGTAGCTACATCTGGGACCCGGTCCTCATTGTGTGTCAAATTGTGCTGATGCAGTGCATCTACTACAGCTTCTTGGGCCTGTGGTTGGCTGGAGTGGACAGCCTTGTGCAAAGTAGTCGGTCGCTGGACCAGATCTTCAGCTATGAAGTAAGTTCTAATATATCTGTGTGTATTTTTGTGCTCTCTTAAAATGGCATTTAAGTGTTTTCTTTGCTTCGGTAGGCCCTCGGTTTTGCAACCATGCAAGGCAGGCTCTCAATGATGGCATTCATTTTGAATTCTCTTACCTGGTGAGAAATTAAATTTGTCTGTACATCATAAATAGATTGTGTAACATCTTTATGTAATCCTGTTGTTAAATTATGTCATGGGGCAATCATTTAAGGGGCTTTAGGAACTCATTTACACTTGTGCAGCTATGCATTCACTCTGAATAGGTTATTTTATGCATGTAATGTGTGATGATACTTGAACTTTGGCAGCTTTGTATTTATAACTTTTCTTTGTCATCGTTTCTACAGCGCCCTCGGTTTATGGTTCTTCGTCCGCCGAGGGAAACAATGCCTGGACTTCACAGTCACCGTGCACTTCTTCCATATGATTGGCTGCTGGATATATAATGCCCATCTTCCAGCTGCCCTGTCCTGGTGGCTCGTGAACATAGCCTGCATGGCGTTGATGGCTGTGATTGGAGAGTACCTGTGCATGCGGACTGAGCTCAGGGCAATTCCAGTCAACAGTGGACCGAAATCTAACCTGTGAATTTTTTTGGCGTCAAGCTGAAAGCTTGTGAAGAGTCAATCCTTAAGGGACTCACTGAGGAGGGTTCCCCCCCACTCTTGGAAAAGGAAAGAACATGAACCTCTATCGGGGCACATCTCGGACTGTCATGCATCGTCTTTTCTCATCAAGTGGTTCACCTGGATGAAGTGACCTATTTATTAGTTGCACATTAAATAGTGGACAGTGTGAACTCTGTAGCACAATAAGATACTTGTTTTAAAGCTTTTGAAAGCATATGTTAGTTTACATCCCTCTCCAAACCTAATGACTATAAATGTGTTTTTTTTTCTTAGTAATTAAGTTTTTATGTTAAAATTCAGTGCTTTCACAAAAGGCTCCCATTCTCTCATTTTAAGAATTTTTTTTATTTTTTTTTTTTTATTGTTGCGTTATTGAATCGGCAGACAAACGCATACACAAATTAAAAAGCTCTGTCCCAACAGCACTTTAGAGATGCCAGTGTGTAAATTTGACTTCACAGGTTTGAATGTTTTTCTTGCAGCTGCTTTTTACAGTTAAAATATGGGAAATATGTGCTCAGTGTTTTAAAAAAAAAAGTACAGTGATTAACAAATTAATTAGACCACCTACCATAAAAACATAAAAACTTAAATTGTTTAGAAATATTTTATATTGTTATTTATTAGGCAATTAAATTCAGGTTTTTATGCCCAAATTTGAGCCGGCACACTGGACTTTGCTGAGAAGTCAGAAATGACTCAAGCATAACATTTAATCACTAAAACAGATATTTATATTTTAGCATTCAAAATATCAATTGGATATTGTGAACACTGGTGGATTAACATTACAGACACAAAAATGATTTTGGTAATTACCAGTACTGTTGATTAAGTGCCGCTATGGCATAAACCTTACACTGGGTGGTGGCCTAATGCATTTGATAAACACTGTATGCTGTATATATATCTTTTGTCACTCAATAGATCATGTAAATCCAAATGTAGGAGAGATTTTGGCAAATAGTAATAAAAATCAAACTCTGGTTGATCTACATTCAGCCTCCTAATCCTCCTTATGCGCCTTTCTTGTCGAGCCTGTGCAGCATTTTGCACAGCGAGCATTGTTGGGTTGTGTCTCTTTATTTCATGATGTATTATGCAAACCGTTTGGCCACTTTGGGGACAGTTTGTCAGCCACCAGCTGTGTTCTGACAGGTGGCTTTGTCTGTGTTTCGGAAAAATTGCTGTTTGGGGAGGATGTGATGTGGAAAGGCCCGAGATGTGCAGCACTGATGTTTTTGTTTTTGCGGAGCAATGTTGGATTTCTCATTTCACTGGTGGCTTTTAAACTTGTAACTGAATTGACTTTTTATCTTTAAAGTGTGGCAGCTCGTGTAACACATGCTCGTAATGCTTTTCTTTCTGTGTGTTGACTGTCAATTTAAAACCTTTGCAGCTTTGATGGTGTGGATGATGCAGTGTCTTGTTTTGCAGTCAGGTTTTCCAAGGTGTGAAAAGAGTATATAATTAGGATGCAGGGGATGATGTTGGAAGAGGCAGCCTCAAATCGGAAAGTAGTTTCCATTCAAGAAACTGAGCAGGAACTTATAAGAAGCTAGCCTGTCTGAAGAAAATGTAATCCAAGCTAATTAATTAGCATGAGATATCAAAGGCTTGGTGTCTTAAATCCACACAATGTAACATGTTAATCAGGGAGCTGTAGCCTGAGCTGCTGGGAGGCAAGAACTGAAGTGTCAGACTTTCTGTCCCTCCTGCCAGCCCCCTTCCCAAAATTTATCTTTAAGCAGTAGCTTCATATTTACTCTACAGAAAAGTGAGCAGACTTTTCATCTACTCTTGAAAAAAAAACAAATAAGCATCTTTCCCAAAATGTCAGAAAAATGACTTTATTTACACTTTCTTCAAACTTGTAACTGCTGTTATTCTGTTTAGGGGTGGCAGCTCTGAAAGAATTCACATCACCTTTAACATATTTTTTTTGTAATGTTATTCAATACTATGAACTCTGGATGGCTCTATTCATGTCATAAAATTACTTTTTTTTTGGGGGGGGGGGGGGGAAAAAATCACAGG
>VUQJ01027205.1:0-12274 GCA_015108635.1 Andinoacara biseriatus
CTTTTTTTCATTGTGACCATGAAATGACAATAAAGACATTTCATTTCGTTAGGGTTTCATTTATCGTTGATTTTGTTAGTGAGAATAAGGATAACAAGAAAACAGCTGAGAAGCAGCTGTTGCCTTGGTTTCTTGGCAAGGACATGCTATTTCTTTATAAATAGCTCAATAATAGCAATGATCAATGAAAATACAGATACAGAAAAAAGGAGAAAATTATATTTAGGGGAGCTCATGTCTTATCTAGAAGAGCCGTGTAGTCCACACCGTGATCTTAAGAGTTTTAATGCTAGTGTATGCACATGGGTACAGGTTTATGTGTGTGTATTTCCCTGGTGGATTCCTTATTTCAACACTGATCAAGGTTTTAATCACCTTTACTTGCAGAAACCTGTGACTATGAGTCATCTGTAAACACAGACATTTAAATGTGGCACAGGCTCTTTTTAAATCTTTTGTTAAAGTTTCAAGTAAACTTTAATATTCTCCAGAACAAACCTGGAAAAAGTGATCTCCCTAGGGCCCAGGGTGAGTCAGACATGGTGTGGTAGAAAAAAAAAGATGGGCCGCTATCTGAGTTGTTTACTGTAGGTTGGGAGTAGGCTTTCTGCAAAGGAGATTAGTAATGGCGAATTATGCATATCTTATTTTCTGGATTATCTCGGGCAGTCAGAGATGCTATCGCGTCATATAATCTCTTTTAAAGTCATTTGGTTTATTCTGACTGTAAATACAGTCATTTTTGCTTGTTTATCATTTCTCGAAGTCCAATTTAGTCTGTGCTACTTTTAGATGGAGTGTATTATTGCTTATAAAGTATCATTCTTCAAGTTGAAATAATTACAGACGGTGATCTTTGCTTTGCAAGCACAGCCGTGCGAGGAGGGTGGGTGAAAGCTACTGTAGCATAACAGTCATTTTGTCACTGTGTGTGTGTGTGTGTGTGTGTGCGTGCACATATGTGTGTCCCTCCATGCAAATATGAATGGGTGGCCTGTCTTGTTCAGTGGTGCGTTTAACCAGACACAGACCTTTGCTTCAGCCAACTCAAGCCCAACGCAGACAGTGTGCATCCATGCCATTTTCAAGCTGCTCCAATTATATCTGCTGAGCATCCCCATATTGGCCAAATTTACAATAATAGCATATCTATTTCCATTCTAATGGCTGACATTGCTTGGCTTATCCATGCATGTATGTCGGTGGTCTTTTATGCTTTGTGGTTTGGTCTGTTCCCAGCCATGTGCAATGTGCTGTAGCCTGTCTTGGCTTTGGATGTGTATGTGCTGCGCGACCCTCATGTGCTGCTATGTACCACGGCGTGCAGTAGTGTATTACTTAGGAAAATGTTACACTAATGTGGATACTTTTTCTTTTCCCCTTAACAGGAAGTATGCACGATTATAATCTGAAATTCGGTTGTTATATTGCATTTGCTAATCTCAGTACCCCTCTGTTACTTTGACATTTGTGGTCGGCTTATTAGCTGTTTTATTAGCTGTTCCACGACGGTGGTTCACCTCTACCAAAAGATGAATGCCAGTTCTAGTAAATTCAAATGTTTCATGTTGTTGGCTGGCAAACATTTAAGTCACCTAGTTTTTTTCTTTTGTTTTTTTAAGCATTGAGCACTACCTGCAGAGAAATAAAGCTAATGTAGCTGGGTGGTTCTTAATTGCCTTCATATTGTTGGGTTTCCTTTTATGTTCGAGATTTGAGCTCGAGTGAGTGACATTGAAGACAAACATCCCATAAGATGCAAAATAAACTTGCACATTTTGAATTGTTTTTAAGGGCAGCTTTGACAGATCAGTGCTGAGTAACACTAGTAATAGGTTATTCATGACTTTTGCTGCTGGGTAATAAGTGATGTAATTACTTTTAAAAACAATGTCATGCGTTAATTTGTTGATTCTCCAGTAACAAGTCTAAAATAATGTGTTTAAGTGAATGAAGTAATGTCTGAGAATGGGTATGTTCATTAGTACAGTTTGATCTCTGATGTACATGCAGTGCATCTGTACCACAGCATATGCACTTGTTAATTCAAATTGCTGTGCTGTATGCAGTCCATAATTACATGTTGGTCGTGCATATGTCCATGAGTCCATGGTATCTATGTTTGTGTTCCTACATACTGTCTGTATCTGTTACGTGAACACCGTGTTCAGCAATGAGGCCTTGAACCCAAGCCAGCTCTGACTGAAAAGATGGTGGTGTTGGAGAGGAGGGATTGACCCTCTATAGCTTAGAGAGCCTCAATGCACAGTACGCACACACACACACACACACACACACACACACACACACACACACACACACACACACACACACCCTCCTCCCCATCACCCCACAACCCACTACTCCCTGCCTCCCCCCACTCCCTGCTGCATAGCCCTAAGCGCCCGCAGGCATTGGAGATGCACGCATGCGTTGCCTTACTGTGTGGGGCTTTGTTTGTGAGCATGGTCGTATGTGTGTTAGTATTTATACGAGTGTTACTGTTTCTCTCCCTCTGTGTGTGTGTGTGTGTGTGTGTGTGTGGGTGCGTGCGTGCGTGTGCATGTACATGCGGACAAAAGAAGCAACCATGTCTACCTTTTTTCTCACTTGGCAATAATCACTGATGCTTCTTTCAGATCTATCTGTGCTAACCCACTGAATTTACTGCATTAGTTGTAACTGCCTTTTATTTGTAAGTTTATGGAAAAATTTTGTATGAAATGATCCTACCTGTTACCACTAATTCAGTGTACAGTAAAAATATGTCTTTATACACTTAATATAAATGCAAAATATGGCTTCGATATGTGTTTTATTTACCTTTTCTGCATCCTACTGATCTATCTATCTATCTATCTATGATGTAGTAATGTCATAAAGCTGTCACATTCAAATAATCTAGCACATGTGGGTTTTGATAGCTTGTGTGACACAGATTTCAAGACAGTCTTAACACTCCACCTCATAAATTTGTCCATCTGTGCAATTCCATCTTAATATGATGCAGTGATCCAGATGAGGCTTAACTACAACTGGATCTGCTGGAACACTTTAAAGCATTTCTAACCAATGTGACACAGATCTGGTTCATAGTTCAAAATATAGTTACAGAAAGACTGCTAAAGACCAGATGACTTGGCAGACTGTAAAGCATTTCAATCGATCTTTGTGTTCAAAATGCTTCTCTTATCTCTCTACCTGAGATCAAAATTATTAGTATTTGCTAGAGATTACCAAAAACCAAGCCCATACAGAGTAATCCATAAGCCCAGTCCCAGTCATACATCCGTCTCCTTAATCCAATTTAGGCATCAGTCCTAGTACTCTTCCCATCCCTGGGTCTCTTATCACTATAGCTTTAAATCTCTTCCACCCATCCAGCTACACTAACAAACTTCTTTCCCCTCTTGTATACTCTTTTCTATCAATATGGTGCAGGTGTTGCCTTTGTACCTTGTATGAGCTAGCATACATTGCAACAAGTTTGAGAACCAAATATTATGCAGCAAATTTTAGGTAATTTACATGGTTAAAAAAAATGGTGGTCAGAATCTGCAGACTGAACCGGCAACTTATTGATGAATTTCTTGCAGTGATCCCAAAACCATTGACAACAGTGGATCTGACTTTGGGCCCAGCAAACTTGTTGGATCCAAACAAAAATGCCTTTTGTGGTTGCAATTCATGGAAGTGGTGCTAGATTGGGCACCAGAGGCATAAAATTCCAGCTGCCATGACACCGTTTCAAAAACCGGGTCCAGAACCCGCAACATCTTCTGTATTCTCCAAAATCCAAACCCATATCACCCTCTCCACCAAGTTTCAATCTCGTCCCTAGTCTCAGTCCCAACTGCAGCCACAGCCGGGGCTTCCATGTGCGACTGACACATAAATAACCAAGCCTGTCCGCCACCCAGGCAAATTCAAATGCACCTGTCAAAGTGATGAAGCACCCACCCGCAGGGAAGCATTGTTTACATTTTCACTACATTCTTTGCAAAAGTGAGATTCTAATTATTTTCCCACTGTAAATTAAAGCCAAGTGGGACAGAACTACAAACCAAAAGGATCACGGCAGTGGAGAAAACCCCAGCCCTTGTGGAGTATGTATGAGTTGGTGACGGGTGGGGCGGAGGCAAGGTCAGCAGCTTTTAAGAAGGGAAACAGTGAGGGGAGGAAAAAGCAGGTATAGCATTCACATTGGCTGTAAAGTAAGACTAGCTCAGTGATGCTCGTAACAGACAGGGTATAAGAGAACTCCAACCAGCTGGAATACATTATGCCCCCACATTTCAAACATAATAATGTGCCAAAAATGTGCTGCATTATTTTTCATACCACTGGAGACAGAGTGAGACAGAAAGAGGTAGAGAGAAAGAGAGAGCAAGAGAGGAGGGAAATGTTTAATTAGTCCATGGAAACGTGCAAATGGGAGGTAAAATTAGACTGAGGTAGGGAGGTCTGGGGAAGAGAGAGTGCATGAATGGTAATGATGGCTATCTAGTTTGGATCAATCATTAAGGGATCAGGGGGACTGACAAGCCTGTTTGTGCCCATGCCTTAGGCTCCTGTTCTGGACAGTAGCCAGCCTGGCTCAGCTTGTGTGCTCATTGAAACCTCTCCTTCCCTCCTTCCTTTAGTTGCACACACACACACAAACACACACATGCACACGCGCACACACACACCCACACACTCCCACACACACGCACTGTCTGTACAGGTACATTATACAATATAAGCACAAACATGTTTGTGCAGTTTTAAATTTAATATAGTATGCCTATCCTCTTCCAAAAAAAATAAAATAAAAAATTAATATTTAATACATGTAATTAACTCACTCTGGGACTGTGTTGGTCATGTGTTCACCCTTACAGCAGTGTTTTCAAAACAGTGTGCCTTACACACTCATTACTCGACTGTGGGAGATTTTGAACTTGAGCTCTTGAGTTCGACACAGTGTTTTGATCAGTTCATTACAAGGTTACAAGGTTATGTTTGGGAACTGTTTTGGTTGTCAGCAGCAACACGACAACTCACAGCGGAAATGTCCCTGTTTTTTTGGGGTTTTTTTTTAATAACAATCAAATCTAGACATGATGTTTACATCTCTCATGTCACAAAATGGAGCAAGCTGTCACATGTATGTGTGCATGTATGGCGAAGGACATGTGAGACAAACAAACAAAATACACTGTACCTTTCCCAGACGAGCGTTACCAGAGAAATGTGTCACCCAATGGAAGCACGTTGCTCTGTCTGCCCTCTTTTTAGCTGTTATTTGCAAGTTCAAGTCCTAATTTGGTTATAAATATGGGTCGCTCTTAAAATATGACACAAAAGAATACCCTTTTAGAATGAAGTGCATTTCTTCTTTTATCTCTGAGGCAGAGATGCCTCCGATCACAATTTTCTTTTTCTTTTTCTTTTTTTGCACTCAGACTAAAAAAGCAACAAAGCGTCATGATATTGCTGACAGGTATTCCAAATCCATCTGTTGATAGACTTTATATTTGCACACACACTTGAATAAAAATGACAGTCAGATCAGTCAAATTTTATCACAATTCACACCGGATTTTTAAAAAGAAACCCTTTCCACAGGCGCTTGTATTTAAAGAGTGATGGCTTTTCTTCTGCATTCATATGTGGTATGGTATGATTTGCTAGGTGTGAAATCACATCTTCTCCCAGAAAGACAGACAGACTATATTTGTGAACCATGGAGCCATGTCTGCAGCTGTGCCATCCCCACTTCCTGTGCCCCTGTTCCTCCCTCCTATTCCCACTGTGCATTTGCGGTAATGTCTACAAATCCTGAAATTTATGTCCCTGCTGGAAAACATGGTTTGCCGTTTATAGTCCTCCGCTAAAAGAAATAAGGCCCATCTCTCCTGATACAAGTCAAGGGACTGATGCAGACTCTATCAGATTTCTAAATACAGACCCCAACGATAAATCCTGGCTTGATTGGGTTTGAATTGGGTTAGCTCACTTGAATGCTATCTGCTTAACCCACAGCTGGCCTGTCTGCTCCATGCAGGCATTGAACCTAAATCAGTCACTTAGTGCTATCAAATGGAACAATGGTGGAGTGGAGGGAGCACTCAAGCTAGGGCTAGAAGCCAGGATAGCACCATAACACAACACAACAGACCAGAACAGAGTAGTGTAGAGCAGACAGGCCCTCTAATGCTCTTTCCTTTTTGTGTCTTAGCAATGATGCTTCGTGAGAGCCATGGTGCATTGCATGAAATGGCATCACCCAAACTGAACACACAAACACCTTTTTAAGCTTTTGTCTTGTCTTGTCAACTGGATTTCACGTGCTAATTAGCATAGGATGGTGGCATGGCAAACATTAAAAAAAAAAAAATCCATTTTCATGCAAGCCAAAATACATAGACATGCAGCACACCACACCGGGGGAATTTAAGCAGGTGTGTTTAACCAAAGTGACTTAGAAAACAGAGGCAGAATTCATGGTGTTTCTATCATCACTGTACAGCTTGGATTAAAACATCCTGGAAAGAGGCCATAATTGAGTCATAGGCACACTTCCTGTGGCCAGTAAAGGAGGGAAAGGGAGTTTTCTGAGTGATTTTTTTTTTTTAAACACTAATGACTTAAAATGTTTGAGATTTCTTACTGTGACCTGACCACACTGAGAACCACAGCATAGGAAGAGATCTACACACTGTTTCCTCAGAAAGAAAGAGAAAAAAGAAATCAGAATATCAACATCAGCATAAACATGCTATCAAAACAGACTGATTGCTGCCTCGCAGTGGTGCTGATTACAAAAGAAATTCAGGTCATCAGTTTCCCGTCCGTGCGGGTCGAGGCCAGGCTAGAGGCAAGGCAGCTGAGGCGATTTCACAAATGAGCATCTGAATTAGCACCGAAGAGACACACCTAATACACACACATGCACACCTTCTCCGAGTGTTTTTAGCTAGTCTTATTTTCTACACTCGTGACTTGTTGACATTTTGACTATGAGGTCTATTCCACTCTTTGGGTCATCTGGCTCGCAGTTTATACTAGGTTTCTAATTACAAGAAGGGTAATAGCTCCCACTGTTTTCTCAGTGAAGCGCCTAGAGTTGTGTTTGGCTAACCGTTTCTGAGTCCGAGGTGACATCGATACACCGCCAAATTAAACTTCTCCTTCAGCTTGACCCTGCCACTCATGGCCCGCTGAATGAGTTTGCCTTTTCCCGTATTTTTAGACGAATCATAATTATGCCGCCAATTAGAGGGTCACCTTGAAAAACTTCCTCCTCCTTTTCGACTCTCTGTGTTTGGCTTAGTTTGTGTGTGTGAAATGTTCACTGTTTGGGGCTCTGAGCTAGACTTTAAATTATGTCTTTACGTACGACCACGTACACACGTAAAGCCGCTGAGACAGAAAGAGAGGGCTTTGCCAATTTAGCAAAGTCACATTTGCAGTTTAGAAATATGAAAAAAAAAAAAGTAAAATTAAAAGTATTATTTGTGAAACATTATGCCTGCGTAGGTGTGCGGCATCTGTGGGCTCTTCAACAAGGCTTTGCTTTGCCTGACACTGTTTTGACGGGTGGTGCGCGTGGCTTTGCTACCTGGCTTTCGTTTCAGTGACGTTTCCAATCTGTGACCATTACACATTCAAGATTTTACCAGCAGACACTCTCAGAGAGGAAGAGAGCTGCCATGATCTTCACACATGGATGACTTCAAGTTACATGACCTACATAACATGTTACACACGCCGCTTGCGCTCCATGCCTCACCCTAATAGGGAAGGGCAGCACATTACAGGTGTGTAATCCTCAATACGTGAATATGAACACACAGAGAAACAACTGGTCTCTTTACATGCCACAGATCAGGCCATGTGGTACTCAGGGCGCTAAGTTAGCTCCTGTTATACAGAATGTCATTCAGGTTTTGTTGTCAAGTTTTATGGTTCCTGCTATTAGTTAGGCCTATATGTTATTATCTCCCTTCATAGGTGGCTGTGTATGACTACATCTGGACAGCGGAGGACCTGTTGTCAGATTCTGCAGCTCCTAGTGATGAGCCTCACAGGGATGGTGCACCTTTGCCAGAGGGTGAGACCAGCACCCACGT
Source organism: Andinoacara biseriatus (assembly GCA_015108635.1). Lineage (NCBI taxonomy): Eukaryota > Metazoa > Chordata > Actinopteri > Cichliformes > Cichlidae > Andinoacara > Andinoacara biseriatus. The sequence goes on from VUQJ01027205.1 coordinate 8,118, forward strand.
GGCAGTCTACACACTGCACCTCAGTGGGCTTAAACAAATATATAGGCACTTCCTTCGACAGCCAGATGGGGCCATCATAGAGGTGAGACATCGATAGAGAAAATACACTGTGTTCTTAATTTGTGTGTCTGCAATATATGCAAATGCTGGATGGGGGGGGGGGGGGGTGTTCCGGAATAAAACAGGATACTGGAATTGAACTGTCGTTCTCATCAGTAAAAACAATGTGCTGCGTATTTGTGTGCCTTTAAATCCTGAAATAGGGCTCCCTCTTCTGTTGCTCTTTCTTTTCTTTTCTTTTTTTTCTTTTTGTTGTTGGTTTGTTTTGTTTTAATAATTATTTTCTTTTTAAAGAATATTTAAAAGAACTATTTTATTCAAATTAAGGATCCAATATGATGGGATTTCGGATGCTGTAGAAAATAAAAAACCACGAGATCGTTTGGCAGAGACAAATGTATTATTTAAAATAAGATAAAAATATTCAGTTTTATTCCCTAAAAATGGAAGTTTTTGTGTCATCTTTATTCAGATCAGCAGTAAATATACAAAATGCTCCTCCCTTAATAACAAGGGGTCACCACAACCGGTAGCTGCATATGTTTGATGACAGAAAAATTTCCTAAATTCACATTATCTAGAGGAATTAGACATGAGATCCTTTTACTCTTAACTTGCCTTTTCTTTTGCTGTCTTCAGACTGAAGCTGAAGATAGCAGGAAATTAAAGGAAGCAGGCAAAGGGTGCAAGAAGAAGGTAATGGGTGAGATTGTTTGGAGGTTTACGAGAAACTGCCCCTTTGCATCACTTGTCTTATTCCCTCTGAATAGAGTAAGAAAGGATGAGGATGCAACAGTACAGCTCTGTGGCCCAAAAGGGTGAATAACCATGATTTTTTTTTTTTTTTAATCCTCGGGCTAAAGCAGATTATAAATTCTTTCTTCTTTTCAAACAGAAAATGACAGGATTTGCCCAGAGAAACAAATCATGACTGAGTTCAACATGTGAGTGTAACTACTAACAAAAATTTAGAAAATACAACTCTGTCTCTGTTTTTAGGGTGAAAAGATCTACATTGTATAAAGTTCAGGACGTAGATTTAATACTAAGTCATGACTTATTGTGACATTGGAAAATATTGATTGCTGTCCTCTAAGCACTTGCAGGAGAGGCATGAATCAGCCAGAGTAACTGGCTGGTTCATAGCTTGTTGTCTAATTAAAAGTAGGACTTTGTGACGACTGTTTTCCTTTCCTCAATCATTCTGTCACTCCCCTCGCAACTTGGATCATCTCAACAAAATTAATATTTTGAATGTCAACAGAGTGAGGATAGAGGGTATCATATGCACAAACAATTAGCTCTGAGGCTCTGTTGTGTGTTAATAGCTCTCAATCATAATTTGAATGATGGAGAGCTTATGTGAATAAACACATGGCATGGTATATCTATTACTGGTGTCACACTCTGTGTGTGTGTGTGTGTGTGTGCGTGTGTGCGCGTAGCCTCTAGACCTGTGCATAGCAGATGAGACATCTGGGAGGATTTTTCAAAACAACAAAACAACGCACACACTAACACGCGCAGACCTTTTTTCTCTCTGTGAAAAATAAGTTATAGTATTCACACAAAACCTTCAGCGCCATAAACACACAAATTTACTACACCAATAACCTTGGCAGACACAGCCTGAGCTGCCTCAGATAATTCATCCCCAACCTGCCAGCATGCTATTCTTTAAACAGTGCAGGAAGTGTCACAGAAGCCACCATAAGTGAAAGATAGGTGTCACTGTCCGTGGAAAATAGCCTCCCACTCACTCACACACACACACACACACACACACACGCACGCACGCACACACACACACACACACGCACACACACACAAAATGTCCCTTAGGTATTGCTGTCTGTTCCTTGCAACTTCACAGGCAAGGAACCCCAGCAGCAAGAGATGCTGATGGCCTCCTCCTTCACCCGCTAATAGTGGGAATGATAGCACCGATGTGCGGAGTCGCCGATTGAGTATTTCGTCTTTTCCCTTTGCTTTGCAGAGCAGATCTGCACTTTACATATGCAACAATAATCTCCTGGATATATAGAGCGGTTTTATGTATGGGGCAAGATCTAGGACTCTCCAAAGGGCATTCCCAGCACTTGGAAGAACGCTTGAGCTGATTTTATTAGTGCTTTATGTAATTCTGGCATTGATGTACGTGCCGCAGCCGAGCTCTGTGTACAAACTGGCCTTCAAATGTAAGGTGACAGCTCCTCAGTGATGAGAACAGCACAAAAGGCATTTCTACAAAAATCATATATATGTATATATACAGAGAGAGAAAGAAAGATACTTAAATGCTGTATATATATATATATATATATACTGTAGAGAGAGAGAGACTTACATACACAATGTATATACTTTAACATGAAGTCATCACAGTCTGTCCTTGAGTTTATCATATTTTAAAACAATTTTATTAGTGTTCCTGTAGAGGCGTATTACTTGATTCATTTATGTGAAAAATATGTTTTATGGTGATTTTGATTCTCATGTTCCTAGCCAAAGTACATTTGCAAGGATCCTTTTTGTGAAATATTAACAAATAGTGTACTGTCATTACTTGGTTCACCATCACCTTAAAAAACAAATTCTACTACTTAAGGAGTATCTTTCTATTTACTGTGAAAATATTGACTGATGACTCATTTCTTTTAAAAAGCCAGTGTTCTGGACATCAGTGCCCCGGAGGACTTGTTCCACCCTTAGCCTAACATGACCACAGCTCGGGGGGCCCACAGCTTTGCTTAATCCAACACATATACACCTAAAATTTGCCTAAATGAACATTTAGTCCCAGAAAAAGTGCCCTGAGCTGTAGACTCTGTAAGATACCGTTTGGAAGGAGCAAAACATCCTGTTTGATTTGGTGGGAAATAAAAGACTGAGCGAGAGTCACGAGAAACTAAACTATTCCTGCTGTTTATTCAGCTATTGTTGAAACAGCTATGTTGACGGATTTTTTTTTCCTTCTTCACTTTGTGTTCCATCCTTAGTGACATGTAGGACCAAAAAGGAGTAAAGCTGAAGTTGTGGGTGTGTAGTAAAAATTAACTGATACTGAAGTCTTTATTGACTTGCATATTGAATTCTGTTTAAAGAAAGTTAATATTAATGATCCATCATATGCTCTCATTCAGTCTGTTGCCCAAGGCAGGTGTCTGTAATATGGACCGCATTGAAGGAATCTTCTCGCTGAATCACAACAATAGAAAAAGTTAAAGCTGCGTTCCCATCAGTGCGCTCCAATAAAAGACATTAAAGGTAAAGTGAGGTGTAGCTTTTCAAACACTCATTACCTATAAACAGATGTTCCACAGCTGCCAACTCACAAAATGCGCTGCTGACAACAACTGTTAGGGCCAAAATTATGCAGGGAAATGCATCTATATAACCTAGGACCTTCAGAGAAGGACTCATAACCACTCTGTCTGGAGAAACAAGATGGCTGATGAAGAAATTAATGCAGGGAAAGTCATTATCTTCCCTCCTAAAACCACAGTGGGTTTATGTCCCCCTGTGTCGTTTTTTCTCCCGGGCTAACATTTAAGTGTCGATGGACTTATAAAAAGATAGGACAAGCCAACTGTGCTCCTTTTGTCTCCTTTCCTCCATATGGGAGGCAGCAGCATATGCAAGAACTGGCTCAGCTTCTGTAAAACTTCCATTAAAGATGCACAACTAAGGCTCTGCCAGCTTGAATATTACCTCTCTCTGCAAATTATTTATGGCTCGGAAAAAACGCTGATGATGAGCATCTCCAGCGACTTGTATAAATAAAAACACTTTTTTTCTGCAATTTCAGCTGTGCTTTTTCTCCCTCTCTCTCTCCCTGTTCTGGGAGTGCGCTTAACTGTTTGTAGAAGCCAAAGCTTCGCAGTTTAGACACACGAGGTTCCAACTTTATAGCATTTATTAGCTTACCATCAGCTGGACTTATGGAGTTTTACAACTACAGCCACACAGCAAACAAATATGATCCTAATAATGAAGCTGCGATGATCCCATAGACTTAAAAAGTGAAGGCAGAGCAATACAGAACTGGAAAGGGTTTTCATAACCATCATTATAAACTATCTCTCATTAACAGGGAC